>JAUMHL010000119.1:0-13941 GCA_032362345.1 Sandelia bainsii | reverse complement strand
CAAATTTCCTGAGACACACACAGCTGAACATCTGAAGGAGGCTAAGAGTGTACTTCTGCATTCATGGGGGATAGAAAAAAAGATCACATGATCACATCACAACTTTTACAGGTTTGGCACGTGCCTTGTTTTGCTCACACATTAAATTTGGTGGTAAAAAAAGCCATAGAGCAAACTCCAGCATTGCATGAATTACGTCTGCAATCAAGGCAGATAGTTGGCTTCGTTTAGGTCCAGTGTCACTGCAAAGCAGAAGCTCTCAGACATTCAGGAGCGAATGGGGAAACCTTTAATGAAACTCCTACAGGAGGTTAAAACCAGATGGAACAGCACCTATTTAATGTTTCAGCGTCTGCTGGAGCAGCGTGAGGCCGTGGCAGCAGCCTTGGCCTCTCTGAACACAACCTTCACTCCTTTCAGCAGTTTTGACCAAGACACAATCAGTGAGTGCCTTCAGCTTCTAGCTGTCTTCAATGAAGCAACTGTTGAACTATCATCGGAGAAGAGAGTCTCTGCCTCAAAAATAATTCCAGTCGTCAGGTTGATTCATCACAATGTCCATGAAAAAGGTGAGAGGTTGACAAGTCCAACTGCTTCTCATTTACAAAGTAACCTACAGAGGAACTTGAGGGAAAGATGTGGAGTAGAGCCTGTGAGGATACTTGCAGTTGCAACTCTACTAGATCCTCGATTTAAAGTTCTGCCTTTTGGATGTTCAGAAAATGCAGCCAAAGCTGTGAAGGCTTTAACATCTGAGGGCTGTGCTGTCATTCGTGCAACTTCACATGCACAAACAAGTGCTTGTGCACCATCAACATCAGCCACTACAGCACCACAGGGCAGTGAACATAATGAAGAGATTCTCTGGGATGTATTTGACAGCAGAGTAGTTGAAACCAACAGAGGACAGAGTGTCACTGCAGATGCTGCTGTTGAGGTTCAACGCTATCTCTCTGCCCCATATCTACCTAGAGCAGAGGACCCTCTACATTACTGGACCCAACATGCCACCATATTTCCTCATTTATTCCAGCTGGCCAAGACATATCTCTCCATTCCAGCAACATCAGTACCTTGTGAGAGAATATTCTCCAAAGCTGGAGAGATACTGAGCAAGAGACGAAACCGTCTCAGCCAGAGCACTGTTGAACAGATTGTTTTCCTTAATAAAAATACTTAAATGTACAGAAGCACCTCCTTCTGATTGATGCCTAAATGTACAGAAGCACCACATACACATACTGATTGATTAAAATAAAATTCCCATCTGTAAAAATACTATAAACCAACACAAAAAGTGAAAAGACACAAAAACAGTGTGATATTTTAGAATCAAATTTATTTAACCACCAGATGTCACTGTGGTAGTAAGTTCCGAACGTTCCAAAAGATTGATTCATTTTCTGGAACAATCGTTCCAAATGATTCGATCTCCCAAACGTTCCATTTCTGCCATCACTAAAAACCAGGTAATCCGAAAATCAGTCTTTCTGGGGGTTAGGCTAGCGGCAGGTCGGGAGCAGAAGTCCGGTCCAATAATCCAAATAGGCAGTCCATAAATAAGAAAGCTGGAGAGTTGTAACCGGTGTGGGTATACAGATAATCTGGCAAGTGGTGAGTGTGTGGTGAGCTGTTTATATAGAGAGTGAGGAGCACAGGTGAAAGCAATCAAGACTGGTTAGTAGGCAGAAACAAGGGAAACAAGGGACTGAACAGACAAGAAGTGACCAGGGATTTCAGAATAAAACAGGAAGTCCAAGTGTGACCATGACACTTGATACTATACTCTGATTAAAAACTGTTCCTTTAATTGTTTTGAGCACTGTATTTTGGCAATGTCCCTGGAACAACACATATTTCTCATATATTTCAAAATAAAAAGTCTTATATAAACATTTACTTTGATTAATTTAATTTTTTACTAAAACTTGTGTTTATGAGCAGGACATGTTTTGTTTTGGTTCTTAAGAATTTCATAAGTCTGTCTTCCAATGACATATCAAGCTGAATTTCCTTATAACTGACTGCAAGTATCTGCTGTTTTCCTGCAACTGCATGACTTCCTCATTAATTTTCACTTTCCCAGATTCTTTTTCAATTATTTGCCAGAACACGCTTGATTCTGTTGGGTGCATTTCTGTGTCTTATTGTTTCAAAGCAAATGAACTATGTAAGCTGGGCATATTTTCTGCAAGTTCAGAATGAACTTAAATGTCTTAACTGGTATGTCCTTTTAAATTTAAAGAAAATAAAGTGTGGTATGCCATGGTACAGTTTACATCATTATGCAACATCAAGTATTTAATCAGTGTTTAAAGGTCTTTGTAATATTCTTGAATGACCACCCATATGGTTTACATAATAAAGCACTTTGTCATGTGATTATATATGCCTCAGCTGTAAGTAGTGATCAAGCCTAGCTGTAGTTCATAATTGTCACTGTAACATACGTTCCCTGTGCCCCAGTCTGCATCTGTCTTCTGGCTATGTCTTATCTACTGTCTCTATCTAAGAAATGAAGAAACAGAGAAAGTCAGACAAAAGCCATATTGTCCAACTCTGGCAAAAAGCATTCCCAAAATGTGCCAAAAGAATGAAAGGTGTTTTCCAAAAGTGTGTCTTTGACAAATAAGCATTGTTTCAAATTTGGCAGCTGAATGTTGCAAAGGAGTCTTCTATACAAAGCATTCCTTCGTATTGTCACCAACACCCAACACCTGACTTCCAGATTCTCTCATTAAACCAACAAATTGTTGATGGCATAGTTCTAACACTGAATTTGTTGTTTCTAGTAAAACAAACACCACTGCTTGACTTGCAATATCTGCCTGAATGTTAGTAGTTGTTACATATTTGCCCTCAGATTGATTGTACTTTTTTTAGTTTTACCATTTTTTTTACTGCTTTTGGAATCTCTGTTCACTCTGTTTCTAATTAAGATAACACTTTATTGATCCCACAAAGGAGAAATTCACTTGTCACAGCAGCAGAGTGAAATTAACATCGACAAAAGTTAAAAACAACATAACAAATCTTGAATTAATCATAAATATACTACAAAAAATACAGAGTACATCAATAGTGTAATAGTAATAATAACAATTACAGAGGTGAGATACAGTAGATACCAAAGTTTGTGAGTTCATGAGAGGCAATAACTGCACTGAATTGACAGCTGCCTTTATGCTGATAAATTAGGCAGATCAGTTTGATGTTATCCAGGTCACTTGAGTTTGTTGGAAGTGATGGAGACTGAGAAGTCCGGTGGTAGCTGGGCCTTCCGATGGTAGCAGGGCTTTGCCTTTTCAAAACTGTCCAGTTCCAGTGAATCAGGAGTTTCCTTAGCCATGTCCCGTTCTGGTCTGTGATCAGTGCGGATGACTCATCCCAGCGACTTTTCTCAGCACTTTCACTCTTTTTGGGTGATTTCTGGTGGATTCCAGGTCTTCCTCCTGGCACCAGAACTGTTTATGATAGCAGGCTAGCTGTTGCGATATGAAGAAAAAAACAACAATGCTGTATCCATGGTAACTTGTTGCCTTCAGAGAAAGTAAAAAATCCTCACAATCACAGAAGATCAGAAAGATCCCAGTCAGTTCACTTCTGTCCATCACCTCAGAAAAGCACAAAACACAAGTTGGAGGAAGATAGACGACAAAAACTCCACAAAAATAACACTCAAAGAGAGGAGCTGCTGTAACAGGTTGCCACCCAACAGGCGCCATTCTAGAACTTACCTTACCTTATCTGTCTGACATTCATACATACACTCACAACTGCTCTCAATCACCTTGATTTTCGTGCCACTGCTGTAAGCAACACAGAGTATATATTCAGCCACTCTATATCCACACCAGTTTGTTTGTACTCCTTCTTGCCTCAATATTCCAGCCACATTTCCTCATGTTTTCCCCTGTGTGGATTGCTTTGCCTCGATTATGGAATATTGCTTGTTTTTCAGACTCTGTTTTCTGCCTCTGTTTTGCTTTTATTCAATAAACAGTCTTGGTTGCATCTACCTGCCTCTCTGCCAGCTGTGTTCTGCTCTTGGGTTCTTTTTTCAGAAATGTATAGTAGTAATAGTACAAACTGGGGTAATTGCAGTACTTGAAGACTTCCTAGGGCAAGAGAGATTTGTCCAGTACACCACAGACCTTGAAAATAGTTTGCATCATTCACATTACTTTTTTTACTCAAATTTTACTAACCAAATACATTGATATTGTGGACACAACATGCCACATGGTTGCCTTAAGTTGATGCTCTCTGAGGGTCTCGAGGTCTCTAGGAGACTCTTGATGATCCAGCTCTCTAGCCAACCAGTTCTAAGCTTCAGTTAGGGGTGGGAATAGAATAGAATAGAATCTATACCAACATTGGTATTGGATCAATACTAACATGAGTCATTCTGGACTCTTGCAAAGTAGTCGTTTGATCTATTGGACACAATGTCATTTTATTCCATGTAAGAAGTAATGTTTCAGCCAAACCTCTATCTCAGCAGTAGAAAAACAAGACAGAAACTGTATAGATGTATCCAACGGCTTCTTATAAGATTTCTGAAGTATAACGGCAAAGCAGAGTTGTTCGGGGAATTAAAAAGGAGAGGTTCATTTTAGTGGCCATGGATAGGCCTTTATCTGTATATCTTGAGATGTTTGAGCCAATGAGAGAAATATTTAATGGATTACGAAAAATGCCATTTGCCAAGGCCCATATGACAAAAGCCAATGCCAAATGAAGCATCTATCGATGCATTTTCTTAACCGCTTGTCCTCGTAAGGGTCGCGGGAGTGCTGGAGCTTATCCCAGCTGTCATCGGGCAAGAGGCGGGGTACACCCTGGACAGGTCGCCAGTCTATCGCATGTAGAGACAAACAACCATGCACACTCACATTCACACCTACAGACAATTTAGAGACACCAATTAATGAGAGAACATGGGGAGAACACAGGGAGAACATGCAAACTCCACACAGAAAGGCAGCCGGCCAACCCGGGGATTGAACCCGGGTCCTTCTAGCTGTGAGGCGACAGTACTAGCCACTACACCACCGTGCCATCCAATTGAAGCACAATGCAAAAATATCCAACATAAACTCAGTCTGAAGCCTCATCCTTTTTCATAGCCAACTTTATCAATACTATAATCAGCATCACGAACAAATAATTTGGGAATTTGAATGCACAGCCTCGAAATATTAAATACTTCAAATGCTACTTCAAACTGAAAAACACAAATTCAAAATCAAACAAAATGAATAGACGGAAATTATTGGCCTTCTGACAATTAAAAGTCAATAGTGTAACCTTTCTGACACAACTGACAACAACCTCTTATGGTAGTCCCTAATTAAATCCCTCAAGAGACATGGCCCATTCTCCCAGGGTAAATTGTTACAGCTCATTTTTTGAGCATGAATATTAACCTTGAGCTCCTGCCACAGACTCAAAAGGAATGAGATCTGAGCTCTGAAAGTGCCACAGGACCTTGATTTTCACAACTTTTGGAACACTTTTGATGTATACTTCAGGTCATTATCTTGTTAGGGGACTCAGCTAAAGCTAGCATGGCAGCAGATTTCTTCACATTATCCTTCAAAATGTAAACATTATCTTCATAATTCCATGCACCTGAACAAGGTTCCCTGTGCCTGAAGCAGCAAAACAGCTCTACAGCATTATGCTCCCACCACCTTTAACTCTGGGAAGGGTTGAAGGCTTCTCCCTTACTTTGCCAAACAAAAGCAGCATCCATGTGCCCAAACAGTTTAGCTTTGGTCTCATTATGTTTGAACTACCAAAACTCATTCCCATGTTTCAAATGTTCATGGGCAGTTCCAGTTCAGTTTGACTATCTTCTTCTCCAAAGTTTTTTTTATTTAATTTAGCACTTGCAATGACACCCAGGTTTGTTTCCAACCAAATTGTCCCTTTGTGCTTTCCAGTGATGCAATGTATAGCTGTTCTATACACTGAAATACTTGGAAATCACAATATAAACGTCCCCTTTAGAATGGCCATTCACTAGCTTCTTTCTGATTTTTTTTACTTTTTGGCATAATGAAAGTACTTCTTCCCAGGAATTCAAAATGAACATGTTGGTTCATTGCCACAAAGGCTGTCATGTGACAATGGTCTTGGTTTTGCAAACCAAGTGATCAAAGAAATATCTCAGTATCTACAGTAGGTTTTTATGTTAAATAGAGTGTTACTAACAGGACTCAATCTAGTGAAAAGGGTTTAACTACAGCTCTGTATGATGACTCCATGTTGCAATTTTGTGCAAATTTCTCTGCCTCCTTTTCAGCTATATGAAAGCTGCACTGCCAGTTCCAGCAACTGGAGTCATACACAATTTCAAACCATGAGATTTGGTGCCCATTGAGGTCCAAAGGAGGAAAGCTGGGACAGTGGCGCAGTAGGTAGGGCAGTTGGCACAGAGTTCTGACCTCCGGAATGATAGGTGGCGCTCTAACAGGATCTTGAGAAAATATGCAAGGTGAGTATAGCGATGACTTAAATCAGAACTCCAAACAGGTGAATAATAATAAGTGAGAAGACAACACAGCCAAAGCCACCCAACAGAATCTTCAGAAAGGATCAGGATAAACAGACTGGAGAGTTCCTTATATTAGAGCAGACAGTCTGGCAAAAGGTAAGAGTAAAAGCTGCTGCGTATAAATGGGGAGGCATAGGTGAAAATGATTAAGATTATTGTGGATGTTAAGTTACAACAGATAAGGGTCGTACCAAACTTGAAGCGACACAGAATTTCAAAATAAAACAGGTAATACTGATCTTAACCATGACAAGCAGATATTTTTTTTAGGATGGAGACATCTTAACCATGGAGAGGCAGATGTGTGAGACAGTGGGTGCTACTGTCTCTAACCATGAAGATAACAAGAAAAGTAGTGTTGCATAGTTTGGTGAAAAAGTTAGTGGTTCATGATTCTGATAAATAGCTATGTAACAGGTAGTTCTTTGTTCGTTAGCGGCGCCCTCTCATGCTGTACAATTCAATCGTGTTCCCTTCTTTGTGCTTCTTTATTTCTTTTATACTTTATAATAAACCACTTAAAAGACCATCTTGGTAGAAAATCTGTTTATTTCCACAAAACAAAGAACTGGTTTAAAATTTAGCACTAGCTCTGAACCAGCCCCGAAACTGGCTTGGTGAAATAGGGGTATGAGTCCACCAACATCAGACCAGCAAAAGAGGGCATGTTGTGAGAGTTTTAGTTATGAAACTGGACCCAAATAGGAGACTGACACAACAGGACTGAATTTTAAGATGTTTAATCCTGCTCATAAAAGGGTCTAAGGGCACGAGAAGGGGCTGGGTGTCAGATATTAGAGATGAAATGGAAGTGGACCCAATAAGCAGACAAGAAGCAGAGAATTAAAACAATGATTTTTATTAACTACATAAAGCAAACAAAGGTAAAGACTAAAAAGAGCTTGTTTATACACCAGTTATACAGGCTTTCTTATTGTATTGATGTTATGAATGGTTAGACAGTATGTTATGTGTGGTGAAATCATAGTTTTTTGTAACAACTTGCTAAAGATTCAATATTCAAACACAAAGTTGAATCTAAAATAACACCCAGATATTTTTAAACTGCAAACTACATTTTAACATCTGCTCCATTACAAACTGATGATAAATCATTGATATATAAACTAAAAAGAAAATGACCCAAAATAGAGCCCTGTGGTACTTACTTTTCAAGTGTGGAAGGCATCATATTCTTTAATAATAATAATAGTAATAATCGATACTTTATTGATCCCCTTGAGGAAATTGTTGTTGAACCACGGGGTTTCTGTAGCATGACTGGACTTGGAGTTGAAGCACTCACCTTCGGGTTTGAAGGCAACTGCTTCATTGAGCTATCATGCCTCCCTATTCAAGCACACATTTTTGTTTTCGAGGTAGGATTTAAACCAACATTTCGTAGCCATTTTTGGAAAAAAAAGATGTTATGATTAATTGTGTCAAAGGCCTTTCTTAGATCAAGAAATACTACACAACAACCTCTCCCTTATCAAGCTTCAATTTAATATTTTTTTACAAGATAACAGTTAGCAGTTGAATGATTGATGATGACTGCATACTCATCAAGATCACTGGTCAACACATTTCTAAGCTACCTTTGTAAGTATAGGACGGATGCTTAGGGCACAAGTGCACATTTTTGGGCTACAATTGCCCAGGCCACAGTCCCATTGCCCTCACTGAATGAGCTGACCCTCTGTAGGATTTTTTTCTGGTCTTCCTGCCTCAATACAAGCATGTAATAAATGCTAAACTTATGCCAATTAAATTGCCATATCATCAATACCTTTATTTACCAATAACTTTGGTTTCTACTGTATCTCACCGCTCTAATTGTTATTATTACTATTACACTATTGATGTACTTTTTTGTAGTATATTTTTGATTAATTCAAGATTTGTTATGTTGTTTTTAACTTTTGTCACATGTCAGTTTTACTCTGCTGCTGTGACAAGTGAATTTCCCCTTTGTGGGATCAATAAAGTCTTATCTTATCTTATCTTATTATTTTTTGATCGCCATGTCTCCCTGGGACAGAGATGGGGTGTGCCCAGAGGCATGAAAAATGTACTGCAAGTGATGTAGCAATCAGTTGTGATGGTGTGTTAGGGGTCCAGGTGAGTCTTTCGTAGTTGTGGAAATGATCAACAATGAATGGTTAAACCAGCTGGGTATTAAATATATAAATAATAAAAAATCACCATATGTGCTTCACCTTTGTATATGTTGCACAAACGTGTTTACTGACTATTCAGAAATGCCTTGTTGCATCAAAATGTTTGTACATCCGCATGCAACTCTGCTGAAAAACTCTCCACAAAACCAGTGAGGTTGAATATTACATCCATACCTTTTTGGTGTACCTGCAGTCTGCAGACAGACCCTTTTCTGTTCTTTGGAGAAGTCCCCATAACCATAGAAATAATATGCGTGTCAGGTTTTTTTTTTTATTTATTCCAAACTGTGTAATTACAAACATTGACAGACATTAGTACTGCCTATGGAAAGTACATTAACCACATGTCACAGAAAAACCTTTAAAGGTTTGCTGTCTTATTTATTTTCCAATTGATATTAAAATCACCCACTACAATAGCTTTCTTATCAAAATAAATTTTTTTTATCAAGACTTCAAGGGGCTCAAAGAATTATTATTTTTTTACAGAAGTTGGCTTGTAAATTCCAACGACTGTAAATAACATCTGAGGAGAAAGAACGACATTAAGACCAATACACTCAAGTGCGTTATCACAAGAAATTGAATCTGATTACACTCTACATCAGGGCTATTCAATTACCTATTAAGTTGGGCCAGATTTTCAAATCTAGAAAGTTATGTGGGCTGCACATTTTTAGCGACTGATAAGAAGCAACTTAATAACAAACTCAAAACAAATGTCTCTAAATCCATACAAAACAAAATAGTGCACAGTATCACCAACTATATCTTTGGCTTTAGAAAAAAATAAACATTTTGGTCACATTTGATTGACAGGAACAGGATAAAAAACTATAAGCAACAGTTACACTGCTAAGATTTTAGTGGGAGAAGTGGCATATCTGGTTCTGAACAAAAGCATTAACCTTTGAATCACATGATGTCAGTGCAATCCGAAGGCACTCGTGAAGAACACGTCACTCAGGCAGCATTGAGAGCTGATTTTTACCGAATTCATGTGTGAAAAGCTTGATTCACAAGACAACCCGGTCTCAAATCTCAACAGTCATTTCAAGGCACTTTACATTTCAAGATTTAAGACCTTACACATAATATAACTATATACATAATTATGTAGAAAACCCAACAGTTCCACTTGAGCAAGCACTAGGCAACAGTGGAGAGGAAAAACTCCCTTTAATGGAAGAAACCTTCAGCAGAACCAGGCTCAGGGTGGGCGGCCATCTGCCTCAACCGGCAGGTTGGGGTGATTGGAAAGAGGAGAGAGAAAAGAACAGCCGGCAACAGAGATAAAAAAAACAACAACAACAAGGAGCAGCAGATAAGGCACTGGGTTGGGTAGGACCACTAACTGCAGACTGGCATCATACAGCTTAGAGGCCAGCGATACCTGCAGAAAGGTACAGAGAGAGAGAGACAGGACAACTAGACAAGAGAGAAGACGCAAAGTTAGTAACATCTAATTGTAGCATAAGAGTGGCCGGAGTTAGAGAAGAAGAGGAGGAGAGGAGCTCAGTGTATCGCGGGAGGTCCCCCAGCAGACTAAATCTATTGCAGAGTCACCTGAGCCAGCTCTGACAATAAGCTTTATCAAAAAGGAACATTTTAGGCCTAGTCTTAAAGGTAGATAGTGCCTCCTGAATCTAGGCTAGGAGCTGGTTCCACAGGAGAGGAGCTTGATAGCTAAAGGCTCTGCCTCTGATTTGACATTTAGAAACTCTAGGAACCACAAGTAGACTTGGACTCTGAGAGCGAAGTGCTCTGCTGGTATAATATGGTTCTATGAGGTCTGTAAGGTATGATGGAGCCTGATCATTTAGTGGTTTGTATATAAGGAGAAATATTTTAAATTCATTTCTAGATTGTACAGGGAGCCAATGGAGAGAAGCTAACGTAGGTGAAATTTGATCTCTCTGGTTAACCCTTTAACCCCGTAAAACCAAAATATAAAAAAAAAAAGATTTTTTTTTTCACCTTTCAGATGCAGAAATAAAGTAGTTTAAATTTTTTGTTGTTGTCGTAGTTAGTTTCTAGGAAAATTGCTCATGTTTCCCCATAAGACTATATGTTATGAACAATTACTGTACAAATGCATTTTTTATTAATTGTGATTTATTTATAATGATAATTTAGAAAACAAGATGAAATTGTATTTAGTTTTAATTTAAGCACAGTTATAATTGAAATCAACTTAAATGAAAATTGTCATTACAGTGTTCATTTGCAGTGATAGTCCCAAAGACAGTTATTGTCATCTGAAAAGCAGAGAAGGACACAAAGCGTCTTGGTATATCCTTTATCACAGTGTCTGCAGTGTCATTTCGTTGTTGCAAAGAAGGACGCAAAGCGTCTTGGTATATCCTTTATCACAGTGTCTGCAGTGTCATTTCGTTGTTGCAAAAAAATTGTAGTTCTGACCTTTAGGGAGTGTGGAGGCAAGCTTCATCACAACATCACCTGACAGTCCAAGTTCAGATTTGGCTCGTATACCGTCAACACTGCCTTGGTACACATCGAAGTCACAGATCACACTGGTGAATACCCCCATGGGTGGTGCATATATTGCTTAATGGTGAAAGGAATCATCTTCTCATCCATAGAGCTGTGCTCTTCTGGTACCACCTGCAGGCATTTCCCTCTGGATGAATCAAGCCATGGTCTGAGTTTCCAGAGTTTATCTTTCTTTTCTGACTCTGACATGTTCAAGTTGTTCGTAAAATGCAACGTCAACAGAGATTGAAATCTGTTGTGTGACATCACATTAGAAACGGGTGTACCGTGTGTCTGCCTCCCAATACATTCGGACTCAAGACATTTGTACTAGGCCCATCTTCAAATACATGCCTCCATTTTGGATGGCAGCAATCACATCCCGCACACTGTATACAGTGCCTTTCTGTGCTGCATTCTGCAATGGAAGAATAGTAAATACAGTATAGTATACATGGTAAATAATTTCAATGCAAATAATCCTAGTCTTATTTACACATTACAGTGAGATCTATTATGGCCTATTATGCTCACTGCTTGCCATACATAAAGAATTTCATGCAAAATTTAAATTAGATACAGATAGTTTTAAATACTACTACAGAAAGAGTTTCAAGTACTGCAACCACAAGTAATGTATGTTCTTTTATTTAATCCTGGTCAAAACTGCAAATTTGAACAAAGTCCTTAAATTTAGAACTTCTGAATCATCATACACATTTCATATCTAATATTATATTCTAGTATTTTATTTCCATATGTAAATAGGAAATGCAAAGTCCCTATGCCATGGTTACATGCTATTTTGACTACCACCCTAACCCAATGTTGTAGGATTACAAAATGAACATAATTCTATTCAATTCAGTTCAATTAAGCTTTATTTATATAGTAACAAGGAGCAGCAGCCGAGGCAGGAGCAGGTGCAGAGGATTTGGAAAACATCATGTCTCGTACCACTTCCTAAATGTTCATCTCCAGCTGCTCTTAATGACTACAGACCCATCGCTCTCACCTCACATGTCATGAAAGTTCTGGAGAGACTGGTACTTACTCACTTAAGACCTCAAGTTGAAACATCTTTGAACCCACTACAGTTTGCTTATCGCCACCAGGTTGTAGTAGATGATGCCATCATATACCTGCTCCAGCTCTCTCTCTCTCACCTGGACAGACCGGGCAGCACAGTGAGGATTGTGTTTTTTGACTTCTCCAGTGCCTTTAACACAATCCAGCCTGTCCTGCTGAGAGAGAAGCTTCTGAACATGCAGGTAGACTCCTCCACAGCCTCCTGGATTACTGACTACCTGACAGACAGACCACAGTTTGTACGGCTGAGAGGATGTGAGTCTGAGCAGGTGATCAGCAACACAGGAGCACCACAGTGGACTGTCCTCTCACCTTTCCTTTTCACCCTGTACACTTCCGACTTTCAGTACAACACTGAGTCCTGTCATCTGCAGAAGTTCTCAGATGACAGTGGTGACAAGGAGGCAGAGTACAGAGGTCTGGTGGACCGGTTTGTGGAATGGTGTGGGAACAACCACCTGACCTTAAATGTAACCAAGACAAAAGAAGATGGTTGTGGACTTTAGAAGGAACAGAGCCAGTTTTAAATCCGTTTTCATTTTGGGAGAGGAAGTGGAGGTGGTGGAGGGGTACAAATACCTGGGTGTCCGTTTGAATTTCCGGGTCTGGAGCGGTGACGACAGTCTAGTGGGCGGGCTTTGGGAGCAAAATTTTGCGCCACAAGGTTCTCCTATACTTTGTATTGGAGGGGGTTCCAGTGCGCATGCACCAATTATAGCGTAGGTCTATGGTAAAGACTTTTGCGCCCCAAACAGGAAATACGTCACACGACCGTTGCGGTAAAAGAGAGAGAGAACATTTTTAAACTACACTTGATGCAAATTATACACAGTACTCATGGACTGTATAATGTATAGATCGTTTATTTAAATTTTCATGTTTTGTAAAATTATTTTATGTGATTCCTATCTTCTTCTTCTTCATGTGAGCCAGGTGGGGCGCGCCCCAGCGCCCTCTCTTGACGGGCTGCCACTGATTAATCTTTATTTTTCCTGTGTTAATCTTTATTATCTTGTATTTTTTCTATTTTTCTGTTCTGTACTATTATTTTTAACAGCTACTGCAACACTGAAATTTCCCTTTGGGGATCAATAAAGTATCTGTCTATCTATCTATTCAATTCAGTTCAATTAAGCTTTATTAATATAGCAACAAGGAGCAGCAGACACGGCAAAGCACAGGTTGGTAGGACCAGTGACTTTAAAATTGGAATCATACTGAGGTCGAGGATACCTGCAGAAAGGGAGAGAGACAGAGACAGAGAGGACGAAGCACAACTAGGGGAGAGAGAAGACACAAAGTTAATAACATGCAATGATTGCATAAGAATGTACAAAGAGAGACAAAGGCGGAGAGGAGCTCAGTGTACTGTGGGAGGTCCCCCAGCAGACTAAATCTATAGCAGCATAACTAAGAGATGGTTCAGAGTCACGTGAGCCAACTCTAACTATAAGCTTTATTAAGAAGGAAAGTTTTAAGCCTAGTCTTAAAGGTAGAGAGGGTGTTTGCCTCCCGAATCTGGATTGGGAGTTGGTTCCACAGGAGAAGAGCTTGATAGCTAAAGGCTCTGCCTCCCAGTCTACATCTGGAAACTCTAGGAACCACAAGTAGACCAGC
>JAUMHL010000118.1:0-13943 GCA_032362345.1 Sandelia bainsii | reverse complement strand
TAGTGTGAACTTTTTACGTTTTCCATAAATTTCACCCGAAAGCCAAATATCCCTAACTTTTTGTGAGTAGTGTAAGTGACTAAGACGAGTTTTTCTGCAGGTGTTTGTGGAGCTGAACGAGCTGGTGATTGACAGGAACCAGGAGCTGCAGTGGAGGGAAACTGCTCGATGGATTAAATTTGAGGAGGAGGTGGAGGAGGAGACGGAGCGCTGGGGGAGACCTCGCATTGCTTCCCTCTCCTTCCGCTCGCTGCTGGAGCTCCGAAAAACCATGTCCCATGGTGAGGAGGACAAGGAGGCTCTGTGCTGCCCCCAGTGGACAAACACTGACACTGCACGTTAATTCCCTTAAAATTTGACTTGATGTTTTATTTACTTATTTATCTAATATTCACAGTACAATCAACTGTTTACTGTTTTAATGATCCAATCACAGTCATAAAATGGCACACTGGGGCTACTGTGGTTCAGTTGGTGGGGTAAGGTCATGTGGTTGTGTTTCAGGGGCGGTGCTCCTAGATCTGAAGCAGACGACTCTGCCGGGTATCGCTCAGCAGGTGGTGGAGCAGATGGTGATCTCAGATCAGATTAAAGCAGAAGACCGAGCCAATGTCCTGAGAGCCCTTCTGCTCCGACACAGGTTCATGTTCAAAATACATCTATTAACAATACATCTGTTCGTCCAGTTGTCCATCCATTCTTTCATCCGTCAGTCCATACACCAATCTGTCCTCCATCATTGATCAGTCTACCTGTCTAACAGGTATCACATGTCTTACAACAGGTTAATTTGTCTGTTCATACATTTATTCATCTGTCCTTCAGTTCATATATCCATCCATCCATCCAAAGACTCATCCACCGAATGTTATTCCAGACAGGAACAGGAACATCTTTTAATATATTCTATTTTTTATTTCATCAGTCACCCGAGTGATGAGAAAGATCATAGTTTGTTCAGCAAGAACATTTCTGCAGCCAACTTGGCCGCCCTGATTGACAGGCACAGCGGCCAATCAGAGCCCTCCAACAACATGACTAATCACAGAGAAGCTGATGGAGAAAAGGTAAAAACAGCCAGACTTCTTATCAAACATTACCAAAGACTAACACTGATGGAACACTCACATGGAGTCACTCACATGTTTGAAACTAGCTGACAAACTTAGTGATGGATTTTAAAAGCTGGTGCAGTTCTGGATTGCCTCCTGGTTGAGGAAGGAGATATTTGAGGAGAGGTTTTGAGGCAAGAATTGTTTCCTCTGGAGGATCAGAAGCTGATGCCTTGATCTCCACTTTCAGATCAACCAGGGAAACAGTAGGTGTCAGCTTGTTAGCATTTACAGAAACTTTGTTGTCTGCTGTGTCCAGAGAGAAGCTGCAGTTCTCTGTCACTCCAGATCCAAACATGAAGTGAGGCTGATGGAGAAGATCCCAGAGAGAGCAGAGGCCACTGTGGTCCTCGTAGGTAAGCATCACATGTGTGGGCATCATATACACATCATCTCTATTCATGTGTTGATCTACAGAATGGCAGGTTCCGTAGGTTCAGTAAGCCCTCTTCACTGTCTGCAGGCAGTGTGGGATTCCTGGACCAGCCTTCCATGGCATTTGTGCGGCTCCAGGAGGCGGTCTTGCTGGAGTCTGTCCTGGAGGTGCCTGTTCCTGTGAGGTTCCTCTTCCTCCTGCTGGGCCCACCCACTGCCAACATCGATTACCACCAGATTGGACGCTCCATCTCCACACTCATGTCAGACAAGGTGAGTCACCACAGAGTTATCTCTGCCATATTCTTCGATGCATGTAACATGATGAATTCTGTCTCTTGTCTTTTTCTTCAGAATTTCCACGAGGCAGCGTACCATGCTGACGACCGCCAGGACCTGCTGACAGCCATCAACCGCTTCCTGGATTGCAGCATCGTCCTACCTCCCTCAGAGGTTGGTGGGGATGAGCTGCTGCACTCAGTTGCTCGCTTCCAACGAGAAATGCTTCGCAAGAGGGAAGAAGAGCAGAGTGGAAAACTGCAGGAGAAACCGAACAGTATTCAACAAGATGAAGGTTGGTTATCAGGTTCTTAGTCTCATGTTTTTCACTAAATATGGAAATGGACATTGTTCCCTCATCCTGAATATGTGATTAATAAGAGGCTTATTGTTAAAAATGCTGCAAAACAGGACATTGATTTCCCTTTTTTTTTTTTACCATTTTAAATTCTTCAAAAACCAAGAACTTCAAAAAGAACTCGGTGATTGAGAAACTGAGCAGCCATGCTGGTTTATGGTAACAACAATATCCAGTTCTGACCTGTGTAGAACTTTTATTTCAGTAAGTTGGTTTAGGGAGTAGATTTATGAAACTCATTTTTCTTGATGCTATTCAAATGAATTTGCAACATACTTTGGAAAAAAGCACTGGTGGCATTAAGTCAATGTCAGTGACCAAAAAAGTCATTGACTGTGCTGAGTCATTTTGGCAGGAGCACAGCTTGAAACAGCCAACATGCTGAAGCTTGCACATCTCTTTGTATGTCCTCATCTTTGCAAAGTAAACTGGAATATTATCGGCGTCTGTCAGATTGCTTGAAGATGTGATTGAGGGAAACCATGTACAACCTCACAGTTGATGTTCCAATGTCACATCTAATGTTGTGATGTGATCCCAATGACAAGAAAGTTCAAGGATCTTTTCTCTCAGATTCTCTAGTTCCTTCCAAAGCTGGTGACGAGCCCCTCAGACGTTCTGGTCGTCTGTTCGGAGGTCTGATCAAAGACCTGACTCGACGCTACCCTCAGTACCTAAGTGACATCCGAGATGCCCTGAACCCTCAGTGCATGGCCGCCATCATATTCATTTACTTCGCTGCACTGTCACCTGCCATCACCTTTGGTGGACTGTTGGGTAAGTCTGGACCTCAGAAACATTAATATAGAAACTGATGAGGAAGACCAGGAGATCCAGTGACTTTTAACACATTAAACACATTTTTTGTTTAACTTTTTTATTTTTACTTTAAAATCTTTCGGAGCAGGGATAGGGTGACAAAGGAACAACAGCTAATAAGCAGGTAGCTCAGTCAGACTGATGATGATGTCACAGCTCTACACAGCTTGAGGTTTTGTTGAACATGTTTCATGTTGCTTCACATTGACTGAAGCAAAGGCTAGCTTGATTTAAGATGTTTATTTAGATGATTAGAGAAAATCTGTTTTTTTTTATTTGTCTTTGGAGCATTGATGATTGTTCTCTGTCCTGTGAACCAGGTGAGAAAACAGAGGGGCTGATTGGTGTGTCAGAGCTGATAGTTGCCACATCAATGCAGGGCATAGTGTTCAGTATACTGGGCGCTCAACCTCTGCTGGTGATCGGCTTCTCTGGACCGCTGCTGGTGTTTGAAGAGGCCTTCTACACTGTGAGCTCACCTGACAGAATGTCTTCACACCTGTGTCAGAATATCACAGTTTCTCTGTTACTCTGTCAACCATAGAACACATTAGAGACAGGTTTTCTAAGAGCTATTATCTAGCAAGAATTAAAAGATTCTTGACCGTAAACAGATAAAAGGCAAGAAAAGATCAACTTACCTGTGTTTCTGAAGTTTTCAGCTGCGTTTTGTGGCCTTACTTTTTATCAGGTAACCTAACAATGGAACTTTGATCAGGTCATAACGGGGGTGTGTATGGAAAACAAATGGTAACCCTCTTTAATCATGGTCAGAGTGCCAACTCAGTTTTTATTGCCACAATATCAATGGCCTCATGCTACATTACATAACATGATCCTAACAGCACCACACAGTGAGGTTCCCAAAGATTTCTAGTTTGGGAAAAGTCAGTAGTTTTGAATCAGTGCTCTGGTTTCATAACTTTCAACTAGTTGAATCCTTTGGAAACACAGAATAAGAGGACCTTGTGCTAAGATTATTTTTCTCAAGATATTACAAACTCTACCAAGATGAGGTAAAGAAAAACATCCTTTTAGCTAACAAGCTAATTAGTGATCTGTCCATGGTTCTGACTGTTCCCTGAAATTTACCTGGTCTGTGTTTCCTTGTAGTTTTGTAGAGACAATGGGATTGAGTATCTGACAGGACGAGTGTGGATCGGTTTCTGGCTGGTGCTCATTGTTCTCCTCACTGTGGCATTTGAAGGAAGCATCCTAGTTCGCTTCGTCTCCCGCTTCACTCAGGAGATCTTCTCCTTCCTAATCTCACTCATATTTATCTACGAGACCTTTGCCAAACTGATCAAGGTAAAGTCAAAGTACGAGCTGCAGCCACGTGAAACACTGTGTGCTACACATTTACCAACACACAGACACTTTCTTCTTTATGTTTTCTAGATCTTTCAGGAGCATCCTCTCCGAAATTGTCACCGTGGCAACAACACAACATCTCCATCTCTGTGCAACTACACCATAGCAGCAGGGGATTCTGGGAAGATTGTTGGAGAACCCAACACAGCCTTGCTGTCATTAGTGCTCATGTCAGGAACATATTTCATCGCTTTCTACCTGCGCAAGTTCAAGAACAGCTCCTTCTTCCCTGGAAGGGTCAGTATCATTCAGAACTGGTCTTTGGCTGATCCCTCTTCTGGGACCACTTTGCCTTGGGAGAACCTAGCACACCACAGCTCCCAGGATCATCAAGACACTCAAACACCTCCACCACATTAAGGTGGAGATTCATGGGGGTGCAGTTACAGATATAAAAAAACATGTATATAACACGTACAAATATACACTGGGATAATTAACTACAGGTGTGTTTACTGTAGAAGTTGGCACATAGACACAGACACAGTTTTGTTTAAGAGGAGATAAAAGGTGTCATTACTGATACAAATACAAGCACAGAAACACGTAGGCCTCACATCAATGAGTTGTAGTCTGAATCAGAAATTTTAGATTTAAATATCAGGTCTTACCTTTGTGGATATTTTACTTTTTGGCATCTGCAGTTGTAAACTCTGTGATCAGTATTCTGGTGTTTCTGTGTTTCAGCTCCGTAGGATCATTGGGGACTTCGGGGTTCCCATTGCTATCCTCATCATGGTGCTGGTGGACTACAGCGTGGAGGACACCTACACCCAGGTCAGACCAGACCACATTTTAAGATCTATAATGAGGTTCTTGTGGTAATAAAACACACTATGAAGGGATCAGACATGTTAATAATGTCGTCTTTGTACTGGCTGACAGAAACTGAATGTGCCCAGTGGATTCTCTGTGTCCAGTCCGGAGAAGCGTGGTTGGCTGATTTCTCCTTTGGGGTCGGACGGACAGTTTCCTGTTTGGATGATGGGTGCCAGCATCCTGCCAGCCATCCTGGTCTTCATCCTCATCTTCATGGAGTCTCAGATCACAGCGTACAACACTTACTTCTTGTCATCTTGTCATTTACATAAAATAACCAACAAATTCAAGTGTTAAACTTTTTTCTAAATGTGAAAATGTGTGTTTTTATTTGGTGCTTCTAACAGGCTGATCGTCAGTAAGAAGGAGAGGATGTTGGTGAAAGGAACTGGTTTCCATCTGGACCTCCTAATCATTGTGGTGGTGGGAGGAATCTCAGCTCTGTTTGGTTTGCCCTGGCTGTCGGCCGCCACAGTTCGCTCCGTCACCCACACCAACGCCCTCACCGTCATGAGCAAATCTGTCGCCCCTGGAGACAAGCCCCGCATCCAGGAGGTGAAGGAGCAGAGGGTGACGGGCTTCCTGGTGGCTGTTTTAGTGGGTACGACCGTCTGAGACCTTCTGCTGTTGGTTTTACTACAGTCACTACAGCTTGTTCTGATGTGGTTCTGATCCCCTCTCAGGTCTGTCCATTGTGATTGGGGAGGTTCTGCGTCAGATCCCACTGGCAGTGCTGTTTGGGATCTTCCTCTACATGGGTGTGATGTCCATGAATGGGATCCAGCTCACCGAGAGACTCATCCTGCTGCTGATGCCCCCAAAGTACCATCCTGACCAAAACTATGTCCGCAAGGTTAGACCCTCACCTGGGACATAAACATTGTGGGAAGTCACATCACGTGGACTTGAGTCAGACTTGAGTTCTGGTTATGACTTTGACTCCAAACAGACTTTGACTTAGCCAGCAATAAGTAATAACCCTTTGTTAGAGACCACGGACAGGTGACAAAAAATGAGAGGGAGGTGAAACAAAGTTCCCTGGACACAAAGTGAGTGTTGTAGTTCATGGTTTTGGTCTTAACTCGTGAGTTTTACCCAGGACTTAATTTGAGACTCAAACTTGTTTTTTGAAGATAAATGACACAGATGGAAACAACGAGCAGATAATTTCTCCTCAGAAATTCTCACCTGCCTGTTTCCATCTCACCTGTCTCTCTGTGTCTCACCTGTCTCACAGGTGCGGACATTAAGGATGCACCTCTATACGCTTGTCCAGCTGACCTGTCTGTCCCTCCTGTGGGTCGTCATGGCGACAGCGGCAGCCCTGGCGTTCCCCTTCGTGCTGCTGCTGACCATACCTGTGAGGATGCTGCTGTTGCCCCGCCTCTTCAGCTGGAGAGAGCTGCAGAGTGTGAGTCACACCTTGTTTTACCTGATGTTAGTGCTGGGACATGAAGGACACTCAGCAGTGACCAGGACAGGTCTCTGCTGAGTGTGAGGACTAATAAAACCTGCATCTACCTGGTAACTGTCCAATGAGTTTCTGTGTGTTTATGACAACAGTTGATGGATCAACGATCAAATCACAAAGTTTTAAATTTCTACTTTTCCTAAATCAGCTTCAAAACTCTCAGCTAATGGCCCAACAGGTAGTTTTGTCTTTGTCAGTCAGTACAGAACATCAGTGGGTAGTTTTGGTTCTGTGCAAACTAAGTGTCTGGTTTATGCCAGATAATGACCTCTGACCTCTGACCTCTGACCTCTGACCCTGCAGCTGGATGCTGACGATGCAGAGCCGTACCTGGAGGAGAAGGAGGGGCAGGACGAGTACTCACAGCTGCAGATGCCCGTGTGACCTGCACCTGTCCTCCTCTAGTAGCATACCTGACATGTATCCTGTAGCAGAGCTGGCTGAACTCTATGCGCTTTCTGAAACTGTTTCTATAAACCTGGTTTAGTATTTTCTGTTCTGGGACGTGGGTTTATTTCTGATGAAGGAGCTGCTGAACAAACACACCGACTGAAACCTGAACTCAGATGTTTTTATCTGTGGACCACATTATGTTTTAAAGATCCCCATGAAACATGTAACTGTATCTGTCTCTGTCTGTCATTAAATGGAAATACTGCTAACGTTTGTATATTTTTGTTTAATTATTGAGACCAACCTTTATTATTTATTTGATGTAATGCATGAGAACAATGATGCATCTGGACAGTTCAGAGAAGAAAAATAACCAGTGACTTTAAAATTTCACAATAAAAGCATGAGAACATTTAGAGGAGACAGAACTTTGGCCACCAAAGTAATAAGTGTCATATCATCTAAACTAAGGAGGCAGTTTGTAAGAGTTTGTTTTATATCAACTGTGTGGTGTAAAACTTTGATATTAGACATTGTAGCATCATTTACTGTTTTTCCTACTGATAATATCAGATTTAAATATTCACACATGCTTTGCTGTAATTAAGTTTTCAATGATAAGTCAACAATTATCATTATATCCACCACAGGCAGGTGACATATTTCATTAAAAGATAAATTACAAGAATACAAAAACTGAATTATGGACAAAAACAGATTCATACTGCAGTGATCAATTCTACCCCTGCCATCAAAACACCCCCACATTGACCTATGACTTTAACTAAACATCTTCTTGGTGAGGTGAAACAGAGCAGAGTGAAGATACTGCTGCTACAGCTGTGTTCATGAAAATATGTTTTCCTGAAATGATGACATAAACTCAGGATATTTCCACGATGATGTAGTTATGATGATCTCTGTGGTGACGATATTTATACCTAATCATGACGTTTTCCTGCTCTTAGTCTTCACCTCATGTAGAAAAATGTATGAACTATCTGTACAAACAACAGCAGCCTCGCACAATGAGTGAGGATCAGTATAATACAGCATGGTACAGAAATACTACTACAACTAATGACATGTAGTCAGTGGGGTGTGATGCACGGGATGCTGTGACATCAAACCAACACGTGCTTTAACGTGAACAATCAGGAGAATTAATCTGCAGTTGCTGCAAACCTCTCAGGACCAGCCTCTCCTTCATCTTAGCAGTAATTCTCTTCACCTGTGTCTGTCTGTAAACCACTTACAACAGAATATTACTGTTTACCGTGGACCATTACTTACCCTGGTCTCTGGGTCATAGATGTGCACAGCTCCACCCACCAGTACAGAGACCTTCCCATCGAGACTGAGTTAAAGACACAGCTAGTTAAAGACATCTGCAGAGTCTGTAGCTGTCCCGGTTCAGCCCTGAAATTTTGAATTAGTTTTATTTAGCTTTACTTCTGCTTTTATTTTGAAATCCTGTTGCCCAGCGTGTTCACTTCCTGTCTGTCCCCTGGCTGCTGGTGATGAGGTAGTGATTCTACCTGTGAGTGTGAACCTGTCTGTTGTGATGGTGGTAACTCTCCAACCAGCCTCCACCTGTGACTCACCTGTTTTTACCTGCTGCTGTTTTTCTCTTTGTGGATTCAGTTCAGATAAGTAGTCCGTCGTCTTTTGCTACGTCTCTGCACGTCCCTCGGTTCTCTCTAAGTCTCCATACTCTCTCTGATCGTTGGACCTCATGCCTGTCGAGAGGGCGATCTCTTCCTGCTTCCTGCTTCACCTGCCTCATTAAACTTTCTGTTTCTACAAGACTTGTTTTAATAAACCTTTAAACACTATATTCTAGGTGCCTCCTTAAACTTTCTCTGGTAAACAAAAACCTGACAAGATCAGTCGAACAGTTTCCTTCACCAACTGTAATATCTCTGGTTTAAACCTGTTTTAGATAAAAACAGCTTTTATTAACTATTGTTTAACATGAAGTAGAAACTATTTGTGCCAGCGTTCAGGACTCACCTCAGAAACCAGGGCAGGGACAGACTGACAGGTCACTGACTGTACATGATGTCATATGAATCAAAGAGAAGCTGAAATTCATCAAAACTATCTTATGATCTTAAACCAGCAAACAAGTTTGTGATGATGTAGTGTGATAAAATCTAAAATGACTGACAGAATGTGAAACATGTTTGGTTCATGTCCCGTCTGCAGACACAGGTGCTGGGTTTCTGTTCTGCTGTGACCTCAGAATAAGGTGGTTTCACTTCTGACATGTCTTTCTTCTTTTCACACCATCTGTGATTGTTACTGCAGCTGTTTGCATTAAACTGATTTTATCATGAAATGAAGTAGAAACAAATAATTGTTCATTTTGTCTCCAGGTAACTGGAATGTGAAGCAGCTCTTTAAAATTGTCCTGATGTTGTTGTTGCCCAGACTTTTAGAACCTTTTAGATTTTTTTGACCACATGATCTTTTCCTTAACTTTACTTTTGTACAGAAAACTGTCGACAACATGAAGAGAGAGAAAACTCCCTTGTTCCACCTGTGAGAGGATTTAAGAGTCCACCCTGCTTCAGTGCAGGTTTGTTGCTCTGTTTCTGAGGTAACATTCCTGCCTCCTGCCTGTTTCTTACCTGTTTCCTGCCTAAAATTGACCCTGCCTGTTTACGACCATAGACCTGATTCTCCTTCTCCCCTGTTGCAGTTACTGTTGGATCTCTGTATTTCTTACTCACTGGACTGACTGTATTCTGAGTATTGGACTGAGGATTGGATCTTGTTTTCTGGACTGTTTGTCGAAGAGGACATGAGGACTTCACAAAGTCTTTGGTTCTTCTCTGTTGCACTGATCTAGTTGGGGTTGTCAATGTGTCAGTTTCTGCTCATGCAAATGTTCTCTCATCTTATCTCATCTTAACAGCAGCTTCCAGGTGCAGAACATTTGGTATATACCAAACCAATGGGTGCTGCCATCTTGTCCACCACCTCTGCTGGTCCAGTGCGTGGTCTCTGCCTTCTCCTTCACAAGCCTCCCTGTTAAACTGATGATGTTCACTACCACCCAGCACCAGCACAACCCACTGACACTGTACCCAATATAATCTGACAAACTTACCTTGTTATTTCTCATCTTGTCCTTTAGATGCACCAAGAGCCTCCTACCTGCAGAGGGCGCTCATCTGCAGTCACCAGTTCTAGTCTTCTTCTCTGTCACTGAAATGATTCAGATCATCAAACAAAGTTTATTATTACAGAAAGATAATATGAGTAAATATAAAATGCAGTTTTTAAATGATGACTTCATTTATTCAGGGAAAAAACAGTCCAGACCTGCCTGGTCCTATGTGAAAAAGTAATCGCCCCCTAAACCTAATAACTGGTTTTGCCACCCTTGGCAGCAACAACTGCAATCAAGCATTTGTGATAACCACATAAAAAATTAGTCTTTCAAATCGCTGTGGAGGAATTTTGTTCCACTCTTTTGTGTAGAATTACTTTAATTCAGCTACATTGGAGGTTTCTGTGCATGAACGGCCTGTTTAAGGTCATGACACAGCATCTCAATTGGATTTAAGTCCTGACTTTGACTAGGCCACTCCAAACCTTCATTTAGTTCTTTTTTGAGCCATTCAGAGGTGGACTTGTGTGTTTCAGATCATTGTCCTGCTGCAGAACTCAAGTGATTGAGCAGAATTCATGGTTCAATCAATCACAGCAAGTCGTCCAGGGCCTGAAGCAGCAAAGCAGCCCCAGACCATCAAACTACCACCACCATGTCTGACTGTTGGTGTGATGTTCTTTTTATGAAATGCTGTGGTAGTTTTACACCAGATGTAACGAGACACACACCTTCCAGAAACTTCAACCTCTGTCTCATCAGTCCACAGAATATTTCTTGATGTTTTTTTAATAAATGTGAGATGAGAACTCTCCATGATGCCGTTTTTTAATTAACGCAGGTTTTCTTTGTGTAATATTAAAATGGGTTTGATTTGAATCATTCAAGGGACAAATATACAAAAAATAAAATAAATCAGGAAGCACCAAATACTTTTCCACAGCACTTTGTGTTGAAATCTTTGTTTCTGGGGAATAATCACCCTGTCAAGGGACATTTTATCGTTTCAGTCTTTATCTTCACTTTCTTGTTCAGAACAAAAAAAGGAAGTTATTAAAAATTAAAATTAAAACAGCGAGAGACAGAGACACTCACACACTCATCCTCACACATACACTGATAAAAAACTGGTTTTACATCTATAAGATAATGTAAAAAACTGTAGTTTAAAATGCATAAATTATTAAAAGTAAGTGTCAGTGATTACACAGTTACTCACATAAAAAACAAGTTCAACGCTGTTAAGATGGAGGAAGAAGAGGCAGCAGGACAGAGACAGTAATACTTTGTGTTTCTCTGCTGACTAGCCCATCCCACTGAACATGTCTGACAAAGCTGTTGATGACGTGTACGACGGCTGCAACAAAGCGATGGAAGAAAAGGTGAAGAACACATACTTTGATCAGGAGAACACTGAACTATTTGCAGATGTCTGGAAATATGCAGCAGATTGTGCAGAACACAATGTACAACACAGAGATCCAGAGGATCAGGATCTGACTAAAGATCACATGCAGGCCATCTGTGACTATACAGCTGAGTATAAAAGGTTTTATGAGACGTTCAATGATCATGTCAGGAATAACAGGAGTATTTATGGTTCTCACTTCCTGTATCACTCTTTACATTTCTGGCTGACGTCTGCTGTTCAGATTCTCAATAAGAATAAAAAGTGTCACACAACTTACCGCAGAACAGACCTGGAGTTTTCTGGCAGCATCAACTAAATCATTCGATTTGGTTACTTTGCCTCCAGCTCTTATGATGAAACACTGAGGCACTTTGGTCATAAAACCTGCTTCAAAATTAAAACCTGTTCAGGTGGTTTCATGAAACATTATTCAGCTTTTTGGGATTTAGAGCAGGAGGTTCTGATTCCTCCGTATGAGATGTTCAAGATGACTGCTAAGAAGAGAGGTGGTGATGTCGAAGGTCTGACGGACTGTGAGGTCGTGTACGTGCTGGAGACGGCAGAGTCCAGAGCAACCTAAACTGTAAATCTGTCTCCATCAGTTTGTCTTTCACCAGCGTACTCATCATTTCTTTTATTGTTTGCTGTGTTATTGTTGTTTGCTGCTTTCTTTTAGTTTGCTGTTGCAGACGTTCTTTTCTTTCTGGAGACACAGTGAACACGAACAACGTGTGAACAATCTCTAAACTCCATTTGTGATGCGAGCTGTGATTCTCTGTGTCGTCAGTATTTTTCTTCATGAGACCTGTTTTCTCTTTCCTCTGTTGTTGTGATGTTAAAAGTGACTTTTCATATTTAAACGTGACAACACTGATCATGTGATAATGTTGTTGGTGATGCAGCAACAACGTGAATCAGGTTTAGGTTCAGGTTTTGTTAGTTGAGTGATCTGCTGCCACCTGCAGCAGGTTTATCTGCACAGGGAAAATTACATTTAAAAACTGTCTAAAAGAAATAAACAGTAAAATAACAGTAAAACTGGCAGCAGAGACGTTTTACTGCATCTTCTGTAACTGTTCATTAATTACTGATGTAAATGTACGTATTGTATTTGTTTTGTACTGTTCTGTTTCCTGCTGTTTTATACTTTTCTGCACTTACTTTATTACTGTAGTTACTGATTACTTTATCAGAACAAGATTTTGCACTGAAAGTGATGCAGTGTTCCAACTTATCCCCTTGTAACAGAGGATTAGTTGTAACATACAGAAACTCAAATGATATTTCAATGATAACGTAGTTATAATGATGAAATGTAACTTCCATAATCCGACCACGTCCACAGGGACCATACAGAAACCTGATAACTGATATTTTGTGTCTGTAGTCCTCACATACAAATAAAATGAATAAAATGAGCTCAATATCAATAAGTAATGTTTCAATAGTGACCCTTTAAATTGTCCTGAAATGTCCTGAAATGTCCTGATCGCCCTGAGATGGATTGGCGACCTCTCCAGGTTGAACCCCGCCTCTCGCCCGATGACAGCTGGGATAGGCTCCAGCACCCCCCGTGACCCTTACGAGGACAAGCGGTTAGGAAAATGGATGGATGGATGTCCTGATCTTATTGTTGGTCAGAATCTTATCCTTTTAGATTTAGTGTTTTAAACTTTTCTACAATAACCAACATGTAGACAAAAAAAAGTGAACATATTTCACCCATCAGCAACTGTGTGTTCATTCAGTGTCTGTCATAGTTATTAGTAGATGTTTCTTCCCCTGCACAGACATACCTGCCACTCAACCATACCCTCAGTCGCATACCAGGCTCCCTCTTAACATCCTCTCCTCCCAGTCGGTCGTCAGATCTTCTGTGTGTACCCCCCGTTGGCCTCTTCTCTTCTGTTCTGCTACCTGCCCCACACACACCCACACCCAGCTGCAGCCACAGCATGTATTCTGTTTACCCTCCTGTGAACTCTCACATGTATGAGGAAGTCAGGAGTGGCAGAGAATTATGTGAGGATGGTGCAGGACATGTATGAGGACAGCGAGACAGTGCTGAGGTGTTCGGTAGGTGTGACAGATGGGTTCAAGGTGGGGGTAGGATTACATCAGGGTTCAGCTCTGAAACCCTTCTTGTTTGCTATGGTGATGGACAGGCTGACCGATGAGATCAGGCAGGAGTCTCCATGGACTATGATGTTTGCAGATGACATTGTGGTTTGTAGTGAGAGTAGGGAGCAGGTAGAAGAGAGTCTGGAGAGGTGGAGGTTTGCTCTGGAGAGAAGAGGAATGAAAGTCAGTAGAAGCAAGACAGGTTAAGGTGATTAAGTATGGTTTGGAGACGGTGGCACTAACAAAGAGACAGGAGGCCGAGTTGGAGGTGTCAGAGCTGAAGATGTTAAGATTCT
>JAUMHL010000117.1:0-13958 GCA_032362345.1 Sandelia bainsii | reverse complement strand
TATTATTTATTCTTACTTGCTTTTTTACTGAAGTGCAATGGGAGTTATGTAGCAATAAGAATTTCATGACATAGTGTGACGGCTATTTTAGTACGTTTATGACAAGGCTTCTGATTCTGATCTACAGATCTACCAGGTGTCTTGAATGCAGCACAGCTGTAAAAAACCCCCATCAACAGCATCATCACATTCAAGTTCAGGTGGAATCTGAGCTGCTGGAATGTCAACGTAATAATATTAAAACACATAAACCAAAGCAGCATCTGAGCATCTCTCGGGACCCTTCAGACGGCTGGGGGGTTCTTCTCCGTCAAACTTTCAGAATAAAGAGGAATTAATGCCTGATGCACGACTCGGTGCTGCGGTGAAGGCACTCCACGTAACATCTGGTTTGCACCACTGGGCTGAATCCAGTGAAGCGGTCATGAACAAAAACATTCCCACAGGAAAACACCAAGAGCCTAAACTAGTTCAGTTTTGTTTTTTAAGTCCTTAAACCAGAAACCTGAGACAGGTGGATTTGTTTGCATCTAGAAGGCTGTTTTTGGTTTCAGCTGTAGTGGATTCACAAATTCATAAATAAAACCGTTCAGAGAGGCAACGCGACAGACGAAACAAGCTCACATCGTGACTCACGAGTCCAGCAGAACACCACAGAAACAAAACATTCATCTGCAGATTGTAAAAAACGACAAATTAAAGTTCAGGAATTATTAAAATATTGCTACAATATATGATTGGAATAAAACATGATTGCATACATAGAAATAAAGAAATCAAAAGGAACAGAAAATAAAAGGAAACCTGCTACAGCTTGAGTTGCAGCAGTGTCCACGTCCCACGGTACATGACGGTAGGAAGGGTGATGTTATCACACCATGTTCTTCTGCTTAGTGGAATAAATGAAATAATGAACAAAAATAATTTCTTACAGCCTGGCTGAAATAACTGACTGTGAGTGAGTGAAGCGTACAGACTGGATCAGAACTTTTAATACGTCCAGAATTTTTACAAACCAAACAATCAAATGGAGAAAATCATGAGCAGATTGAATTCTAATGAAAATGACTTGTAACAGATATAATACTACTGACAGTAATAATACCGTGAGAATCCGACACTGCTGCAACAGAATCAGTTTACATGTTTAACACTACAGTAACCAGCAGTACAGAACCTGAACACGAAGGACACCAATAAAATACACTTACCATAAGGATATACATGTCGACAGTAAACCTTTATCAGCTGTAAACCTGCTCTTTGTCAAGTTACAGAGGCATGATGGGTGATTCTTTTTTAATTTCACACGTCAAAGTTGAGTTTCCAACTCTACAAATAAGGCACAGGGATCAGGCGAGGCCCGGACGAGTCCTGTTTTAACGAGACTCGTTTGTGAGGCCCAGTCTGTGATCTGACAGCTTGAGGGTAAATCTATGACCCAAACAAGGTCAGAGCAGATTTTAAAAGACACAAGTGTTACTTCAGAGGGGTAAACTAAAGAATAGAATTAAAGCCACAGGGGAAAAAACAAGACCAATAAATCTGAGATTAAAGAATTCTAAATTAATGAAGTCAGAACTCCAAGACCTTGAGGCTTTAGGAATAACTTAAACTGCTGAAGGCAAGAGTGGCTTAAAAGATAACAACTCGACAGGGATGCTGTCCGAATTCTTCTCAAACTCTGGATTATCACCTTATAATCACTTTATTCCCTGAATTCTGACCTTAAATCCAGAATTCTGACTTCTTCCAGACTACAGAGACCCTCGTCCCCTTTGAAGACAAACAACCTAAAACTGAATCTAAAAAAATAATTTAATCACATCACACCAGACTTGCTGTGGTTTCTGCAGACATGTGTTGGAATGATCGGAGTGTAGTGGACACCACTGAGTCCGCTTTCAGAGAATCGTGCAGGATTCAGATGGTGGAGTCCTTGGCTCAGATAGAAGATTTTGAGAAGGAGACCCGCAGGTGGTGGTTCTCTCCCAGGTCATGGTTGTGAAACTCAATGAGGGACTCAATAGCCTCCTCCACTGAACCCATCTGGATCAAAGCCATCTTATGATCCTTCCTGAAGGAGGAACCAACAGAGGACTCTTGAGACTTCAAACAAGAAGTTAACGACATAGGATTACGGTGCCTTGAAAAAGTTTTCATACCCTTAAACTTTTCCACATTTTGTCATGTTACAACCACAAATTTAAATGCATTTTAAATGTATTAAATAATTAAATGTATTTTATTGGGATTGTATGTGATAAACCAACACAGAGTAGAGAATAACTGAAGTGGAAGGAAAATGATACATGGTGTATATGTATGTATATAAAATATTTTCATAAATAAAAAAGTGTGGGCAGCATTTGTATTCAGGCCCCTCAGGTCAATTCTTTGTCGAACCACCTTTCACTGCAATTACAGCTGCAAGTCATTTTGTACATCTAGCAGGGGTGTCATACTCCGGTACTCGAGGGCCACAATTCTGTCAATTTTCCAGCCTTCCCTTCCCTTGGCTGTACCTATTGCCGATTACCTGGTACAGGTGTGTTCAGTCAATCAGCTGCTGTAAGTGCAAGGATGGTTGGAAAACAAGCAGGAGTTTGACACCTGTGATCTAGAGACTGCAGTTTTTGCCCATTCTTCTTTTCAAAACATCTGTCAGATTGGATGGAGAGTGTCTGTGAACAGCAATTTTCAAGTCTTGCCACAGATTCTCAGTAGGATTTAGGTCTGGACTTCGGATCAGTCTAACACATGAATATGCTTTAAACTCAACCCGTACACATACGTATGTCCTGCTGGGAGGTGAACCTCCGCCACAGTCTCAGGTCTCTTGCAACCTCTAACAGGGTTTCTTCCAGGATTGCCCTATATTCAGTTCCGTCCATCTTCCCATAAACTCTGACCAGCTTCCCTGTCCCTCCTGAACAAAAGCATACCCACACCATGATGCTGCCACCACGTTTCACCGTGGGGATGTTGTGTTCGGGTTGATGTGCAGTGTTAGGTTTCCACCACACAGCATTATAGATCTAGTCCAAAATGTTAATTTGTGGTCTCCTCTGACCAAAGCACCTTCTTCCACATGTTTGCTGTGTACCCTACATGGCATGACATGTGGCAAACTGCAAATGGGACTAGTTACGGCTTTCTTTCAACAATGACTTTCTCTTTCATAAAGACCAGATTGGTGAAGCTTACGACTAATAGTTGTGCAGTGGACAGATTCTCCCACCTGAGCTGTGGATCTCTGCAGCTTCTCCAGAGTTACCAGGGGCCTCTTGGCTGATTCTCTAATTAATGCTGTCCTTGCCCGGTCTATCTGTTTACGTGGACGAACATGTCTTGGTAGGTTTGCAGTTGTGCCATACTCTTTCCATTTTCAGATGCTGGATTGAACAGTGAGAGGTTCAAAGCTTGGGATATTTTTTTATAACCTAATCCTGCTTTAAACTTCTCCACAACTTTACCCCCCTGCATTTCTGGTGTTTCTTGGTCTTCATGATGCTGTTTGTTCACTACTGTTCTCTAACAAACCTTTTCCTTCTTTCCACATCTATGTGACTTTGTGTTGGTCTGTCACATAAAATGCCAGTAAAATACATACAATACAAGTTTGTGGTTGTAACGTGACAAAATGTGGAAAGGGTTAAGGGGTATGAATAACTACAAAGGCAATTACGAAGGCTGGGGGACAGGAAGAGGGGCAGAGAGAAAGATTTGGGGACAAGAGTAAAAGCTTTGGAAAGGCAAGGGCACGATTAATAAGGGTAAATAAGGTGGGTTCTTGAACAAGTGCTTCAGGAAGGGGTAAGTAGAGGGAGTGAGGGCAATAACAGGGGCTTGAAGGCAGGGTTAGAGACGTCTAAGACTTGGACAAATGCTTCAAGATAAGGACCAGGAAACAAGGGAAGGCTTCAGGGACCAGGGAAAAGCTTCAGGCCAAAAGGTTTTTTTTTTAAGGAGTAAAGGATCTTGGGGCCAAAAATCTATTGCTTCTGGACAAGAATAAGGATGAAAACGACTTTAGGACATGGTAAGTACAGGGACGACACAACAAGGAAAGACATTTCTCTTGGTACTACAAGACAAGGACGGAAAGGTCAAGTTAAGAATAGGTATATTAAGGCAGGAGTAAAGGCTTCAGTCTAGGTATGGAGTCTTTGGGATAAAGAAGAATCCCTCATGGCACTGCACAAATTAAGAGTTGTAGAAGTTAGGACAGTGATTGGAGGGCACAGAGGAAGGCTGCAACAAAGGACAAGGACAGAGGGTAAGGGACAAGTAAGGGACATAAAGACTTGTGGAGATGTAGGACTTCAGAACAAGAAAACAGGCTTGTGGGGAAAACAGGATGGGGACTCCAGAAACCAAGAAAAGATGAATGTTTGAATGAGGTGAGCAGAGATATCAGTAAGTCTGAGTGCAGGGAGTAAATCAGTGACTTACTGGAAGAACTTGAAAGCCTTGACCAAGGCTCCTGAGCTGGAAAACAGCATCTTGAGGTCATCTTCAACCACAGCAGGGCTAAAAACACAAACAGACCAGATCTAAGAAATGTGTACTCATCTGGTGTCAGGTGCAGAAAGTGGTCCTGAACTGGGACCAGGCCAGGGGTGGGTTATGTTTCTACCACAGCAGCTGAAGGACTTACGGGATGTTGGAGAGGTGTAAGGTGGCAGAAGGTGGAAAAATATTGGAGTAATTCTTGGAGCCGGGCTTCTTGAAGCGGTGCAGGGGGGAGTTGCTGTAGTCTTTGGTCAATCCCTGGTCCTCGTGGCCTTCACGGGGAAGCTGCACACTGGTGTGTTTGGACAGTGTGATGCGCAGAGGCTTCCCATGCAGACGCTGGCCGTTCAGGTGACTCATGGCTACAAAACAAACGAGCAGAGAAACAGCTCCAGCTTCCAACTAGACAAGACCTGATCTACTAGGAAGACATCGGGGGGGAGAGGTTCTATCACCACAGGTAACACTAAAAAGAAATACAATGGCAATACAAATCAAGCCAAGCAGAACCACTTGATTACAACCGACTTATCTCACCTCAACATAACTCTTACAGTAACACCGTTTCATTTTTTACTCTTTCCTGTCTCAGTTTTGTCTTCATTTCTGGACTAGAGGAAGAATAAATTCTTTGGGGAAATTACTTGCCGACAGCCTAGTGTTTGTGGTTCAGTGCCTTGTAAAGGAACACTTCAACATGTGGCCAGGAAAATCTGGGAACTGAGAGCCACCAATTCTGGGATTCATAGACGACAGCACAAGCAACTGATCCACAGCTGACAGTCTTTGCCATGATGTGGATTCTTGGCATCATGATTCAATCAGAAATCTATCAACAAAGAACGAGCTCTATTCTCACACCTAATAATTACAGATAATCTAGAAAATAGTTCCTTGGAATAAGCAAATTTATTCCTTGGAATAAATTCAGAATCAGAGATCAGAATGAGGATTCACATGCAAATAATTTTCCCCATCAGCCCATTTATCTTAGATAACAAGAACACTAAATAAATCTCATCTCTTCTCACAGGATACCAGGATAAGTAAGTTAAATTTAGTTAAATAGTTAACGTGCTTTTGTGAAGTGGAACCTGATCTTACCTGCAAGTCGGGACTTAAATTCAGAAAAGTACTTTTAGAAATAGTTCTGCCCTTATTCGGAAGCTGATAGATGATGACGATTCAGCATCCATCAAGCCAAAGTTTAAAACTTGTGACAGTGTGATAAGAGTAAAATGCATTTTAACAAGTCAGACACGGCACAGCAGGAGTCCACAGCAGTGAGGACCAGGTCGTTACCTAGCTGAGCCTGTGTGCTGTCAGACATCTGAACCAGAGCATTTTCCTTCTTGTTGAACAGAATCTTCACTCTCATCACGTCACCATAAACACCTTAACACAGTCAGAAATAAAAACTGGTTAATTCTTGTTACCCAGAGCGTCACACAAACATGAAGATCTACACATGACGCTACAGCCGTGTAACACTACAGGAAGCTGAGTGTGAAACTGGTCTGACTGCAGCCTGCCAAGACACTGACCCTTTGTCTAATGCTCAGTAAGTCTTATGTGGGAACAATTTTCACTTTGATGTATTAATAGAAAAACTCTGTAAAGTGCTGGATGTAAAACCTGTAGGTGAAGAAGGAGCAGCAGCGAGACGCTGCCACCAGAAAGTGGGAACACTAACAAATTTCTGAATTTAATTTGGGAGGGATTCCTGGATGGTTATACATAGGAAATGCAAGTGAGGAAATTAAGGGTAAGGGTCATAGAAAATTAAAAATGGCAAATTACACCGTGTAGGAGCTATGAATTATGGGAGTGCTGACTAAAAACCAAGAGCAGCTGATTCAGCGCTGAGGACATGCAAACTGAAAGAAACCCAGCATGCAAACTCAAGTTCACTGAAATAAGATGAACACAATAAATGCAGCTCCTCAAACTCCACTGACACTGAAACAGGTTGAACTGTCCAACAGATACAGTAACATGCAGACAACAGCTGCTGGGATCATTTTAAACCGTATCTGAAGAGTTAACAAGTCCAAATGTCACAACTAACACAATAAAGTGTATTTTATCTTTATCTTAACTGGGAATTAACTTTGTCCCTACATGTTGAATCCAGTCTCAGTTTCAGTAGCTGCATCGTGTCATTAACTCACCATAAAAGTTATTCTGACATCATTTCTGAATATAAGCTTTTAGCTGCCTCCTCATCTTTAGCTCTGTTTGGTCAATTAATGCATCACTATAAACTTACTCTCTAAGTGCAAATCTTCCGATTGACTTGTGGTGATAGAAACTACGACAGCTCCACTAAGAATCATTTTTATGATGGTATTAATCACATTTAGCAGTTATTTCGTAATCCCTAACAAATCGATAAGGAGTGTATAAAAAGAACAAACTACTTTTATAGACGTGTGTAAAGATCTTTTAAGACTTAACACTAAACTCACTTTTCTTTCTTTCAGTTTTTGTTTGAACATATAATTCTATGATTAACATTATATTAATGTTATATGTTATATTTGATCAGTGTCTGAGGATTTCCTTCCTGTGGAACTTTTACAAGCTGAACCTGGCTAATCACACCTGACCTTTTCAAATTCAAAAAACGTTCTTTGGATTTTCTCCTCAACATCATCTTTCATCTGCATCTAAAATCACTGAGGAAAAGCTGCAAATATTGTGAATAAATTCAAATCAATCAACACGCAAATTGTGACAAAACCAGCAGACACTTATTTTCTTCATAAACAAATGAAAAAGGAAGAACAACAAAAATCAACCAGGTGGTTCTGATAATTCAAAATAAGAAGCTAGTGACAACATACCGAAGAGAATAAAGAGGCAGTGGGGCGTAACTCTCTTTAAAGACAGCAGAGAAGGCAGCGGAGGGACAGGACAGGTAAAGGTGGGAGGGCAGGACAGGTGGAGGGTCCGAGGCGTTTCCACGGCAACAAATTAAAAAAGGGAAAAAAAGACAGGTGAGGGGTCAATCAGAAGGTTAATTACCTTTGGAGAGGAGGGGTCAGTTAATGTCAGTATGATGTCATATGTTCACACATGACTGGACAGGTGTGTGTCTCATGAGTTTAATGTGAAGGCATTACAAACACATTACAGACATCGGCAGGTGAGAAACATCAGTGAGAACATCATGTCACGAGAGAAAACAGCCAATCAGACAGCACGATGCAGGAGCACAGGTTTAACCTTCGTCTGTTCGCTCCAGGTTCTGCTCTGAGGGAATATTCATCGTTTCTGTTCATTCAACATTTCCTTACAGGATCCTGCAGGTTTCATTTTCAGTTTGAGAGTTTGTTTTTTAAAGACCAACGCTGCTCCTGGAGATCTGAGTGGCCCCCAGTGTGCCGTCGCACAGGCAGAGACTCACACTAAAAAGGGAAGGCTTTTATTGTGAAAGTGTTGCTCATGTTGTTCAGTGACTGATTGTATGATGATGTTATTTGTGTAGTTTGTGAAGGGAAACAGTTACAGTCCAAACAAACCTCTGCTCCTTTATCTGAAAGTTGAGTCATGGCAACTGGACTTCTTTCTTGTAAGGTAGAGACGTGGGTGCCACACCCCTCCCCTGCCTTTGTTTCACTTAACGAGCTCTTTCAAGGCAGGTGTGAGGTGAAACCAACCTGGAGGATAAATTTGGGGTCACTAGCCAACTTCCCTCAGATCTACAAAGCTCTGTGGATGCAGAGCGAAACGTCTCTACCTTACAAGAAAGAAGCCCAGTTGCCATGACTCAACTTTCAGACAACTTCACCTGGATGACTGAGAATCTTCACAGACTCTGCTCCTTTACTACTTCATTCTTCTGCTGTTATCAATGTTCTCAACATGTTTAATGAAACATTAACCAGGAGAACCACTGACATAACAACAGAGACACGTGAACAGTTACCGATACTGAACCACTTCTTAAATCTGTTTAGGTTCAGCTTTCGTCATTTGATCCTGATCATGGTTTAGTAAATAATGACTCCGTCCTTTTAACTCTGCTGCTGTCAACGTTATCAAGTAATAAAACATTAAACATTTGATACGACTTTAAAGACCTGGTCTTAGAAATAGATCAGAAAATGCTCCATCACATCCTCCCTGAATGAGACGATCACGCGGACAGAGTGAGGGACTCACCTCGGGGTTCAGGTTGCTGACCAGCAGGACACAGTGTCCGGTGGGGATAGGGGGGAATCCCAGCCTGGTGGCCCCGGGAAGGGACAGGGAGGCCAGGGCTCCAGGCAGAGTGGGGACCGTCAGGCCTGGATAGGGGGAGGAGACTGGGAGAGGTGAGACGAGTGAACAACAATCTGAAAACTGCAGGAGACGCCTGAGTGAAGCTAATGAGACCAAAACCTGGTCTAACATCAGGACTGGATCATTCTGATTTCTTCAGACCACCACAGACTGGTTCTGGTAGAACTCAGGACTGAAATTAGAGGTTATTTTCAGACCTGTTTTTTCAACTGTTTAATAGATAAAACACCATAAACATAAAAAATGTGCTGAATTCAACCAAAAACTCCAACACTCACTTCACATGGACACGACACATAAAAACAGAGAATGAAATCTGGTATTTTCAATGAATGTATATACTGATATACAGTAACGTAAAAGATAAGAATAACGTATTAAATAACTGACTAGGAACATAATAATTTAATAATGTTTCTGATGATCCTGAACATCTTGGTCTGAGTCACCTCGTCATGTGACCTGAGACACTGACCAGACAACGTTAGAGGCTCCGAGCTGAACCTCAAGTTCCGACCGGTTGAAATATTTTTAGTCAACATAATAAAAGGCTCAGTGTCTGCTCAGCTTCAAAATAATGGACAGGTGAGACTCACCTGCAGGCTGGATGGTGAAGGCTTGAGGGAAAGCGTGAGTGGCTCCAGCGTACGGTGCAGCTGAGATGATACCTGGAGCTGCAGAGAAGAAAGGAGAACACCTGAGTTCTTCTGGCTTTAGGTTTTTATTGGACTGCTGTATTTTAGTTTTGTCTTGTTTTTGTTGTAAATTGATATTTTCGTAGTAGTTTCCCTTTTCAAATTAAAAGACCAGCAAAATACAAGAAGTGAAAATGTATGAAGGGTTTGTGAAGTTTCAGGTTTCCTGATTCACCCGTGTTTGAAATGTGCTTAGAAATAAATGACTGTAAGAGACAAACAGCAGCAGGTGGAGGAAAAGCTCAAGCTTTAACTTTCGGATTCAGACACTTTAGGTTGTCGTCAGTGTGTGTTTTTTAGATGACGCCTCGATGTTTCGTGTGAATGATTTACAGTCCTCTGGTTTCTGAAGGGGTGTTAGTTCTACTCTGAGGGTCTGGGGGTGCAGGCTCTTACTGAATGCTGTAGCCATGGCTGGGTGCTCCATGGCAGGCTGGCTGTCTCCGCTGGGCAGGTCCGGTCTGGTGAAGTCTCGGCTCTTCTCGTTGTTGTATTTCACGTTGAGGCTGGTGAGTTTGGAGAAGCTGACCCTCAGAGTGCAGCAGCCGTTATAGATGTTCTGTCCGTCCAGAGACTGACACACCGGCAGGTTAACGCTCGTTATTAATCAGCACATTAGAAACTAACAGAGTGTTATTAGTACTGGTGCTCACCAATTTAGCAGCCTGAGCTGACGCTCCGTCTGAATACTGCAGCAGAGCCTGGAACTGACTGTTCTTGGTGAAGACGATGATCCTGAGCACAGTGCCAAACTTGGAGAAGATCTGCAGACAGACAGGAGCTGATGTCACTATTAAAGTCAGGGTTAAAGTTTTGCTGTCATATGAACTCTGCGACGACCGAGTCTTCAAACATTTCTGCTTTTTTAACACTGAAAAACTGCTTTGTAACATTTTTAGTGTATTTAAGCCTTCACACACTTTGACCTGGTTTAGTGTTGTGTGTTCGACTGAAACTCAGTGCTGCTTGTTCAGTACAAGAACTCGTCCAGAGTTCTGTGGAAAAACTGTTTTCAGATGTGGGTCTAAAGCAAACACGAGTCTTCATCAGTCTGAGTTAATCAAATCAAGTGTATCTTCCAAAGTTAAAGCCTTTTTACTGTTAAATTCCCTGTGTTTCTCTGTCACGTTGCAATAACAGGTTAGTAACGAAAACCTGTGAGAGTTTTCAAACATCCACATGACTAGTGTTTTAAGACCGACTTGGAAAGTTGTGAACCCATCCTTTCAGCTCCATACCTGGAGTCAAGCTGCTAGCTTGGTGGATAAAAACAGTTAAAGGTCACTAACGTTTAATGACTGTACTTTGAATGATAAAAACAAAAGCTTGTTACCTGGCAGAGAGCATCCAGGCTGACGTGGTAGACCAAGTTCTCCACCACCACCCTCAGCACTGTGCTCGGAGCAGCCACAGCTGCGTCCACGTGAGATGAACTGAGGGCCCGCAGAGCCGCCTGCGCTCTCTGAGACACGACAGAAGGACAGAGGGTGAACACATGCCAACGTCGGCAGCTGAATACATGTCAGCAGTACTGAGCGTTACCTCCTGGTTGGGCGAGTTGTCAGTCTTCAGCTCCTTGTGGTTGGAGAACTGGACGAAGACTGGATGGTGTCTGATGACGGGCATCACCGTGGAGTAATAACCCACCATGTTCTGAGCTGCTTCCTCTGAGTTCATCTCTAAGAAGGCCTGACAGGACACAGACAGTTCAGTACAAAAACCACTGGCTCCACCTACCGCTCACACCGTCAGGATTTCTGAGGGATTGTATTTTAAGATCAGAAGCTAAGAGAATGTCCCTGTTCACTGCAGTCCTTAGGGATCGTGTGTGCAGGTGAGTATTTACAGTTCGCTGCCCAATTTCTAGCCCAGGAGCAAAGACTTGTTCTGTGTGACATAAAAAAATAAATACATAAAATAAAAAAAATAAAAATAAAAAAGAGGTCCACGTCCTGCACCTGGTTCTTGGCTTTGAGCATCAGCAGGTTGGTGACGTCTCCGAAGGGCAGACCCAGGCTGATCACCTCGGCCTCTGTGATGTCGTTGGGAAGCTTGCGGATGTGGATGACCCTGGACGGCACCCCCGGACCTCTTATGTCACCTTTGAACTTCTTGCTGTCGTTGCCATTGGCTACAGAGGAGACAAACGCTGGGTTTACATGACGGCAGCAGACAGAAGAGCAGGTTACACTCATGAGACAAAACATAAGCATTTACAGGTGAAACAAGTAACAACTATCACATGCGGACGTCTGGGTCTGTCTGACGTGGACAAGCTTGATGAGGGAAAGGCGATCAGGTGCAAACACCTAAACTGTTGACAGAGGTCACAGGACGGACAAACAGATTATTTGGAGACATGAACTGGGATTGATTGTAGTCCTAACCCTCAGTTTTCTGTGCACACAGGAAGGGGTGTCCCAGGTTTCTTTGGGACTGAGGGGCAGAGCAAAGTGGCAGCATTTGAATGACTCACAAATCATTGGCCTGATGGTGAAAGACCTCACTAAACTGTTAACTGGCTCATGAACATTATGCTGGATGATGCACAGGGGTCTTGTTCCATTTCACAGGGAATCTTCTAACCACAGGCTGCTGTCGCTCTGTTTTGAGGAGTGGGGTAAAAGAGAAATGGGACTGGGCCTAATGTCCTGATAAATTATCACTAATTTACCTCATTCTAACAAACAGTCCATAAAAATACTCGGTTTGTTTCTGAATGATTAGACCGCAGTGAGATCTGGGTCTTGTAATTATCAGATACTGAGTCATAACTACAAAATAATTTAGTGGAAATGGATTTTGTGAGTGTGTTTCTGAGGTTTGGGTGGTACTCGGAGGATCATCACATCAGACAGAGCTGGTTGACACTGTATATGACAGCTGGTGTGCTGATGATGGAAGTAATGACCTGTGGTGCTCATGATATACGGGCCGTTGGAGATGCTGGAGAAAAGCTCGTCAGATCCTCTCTGCAACACAAAACATCAGTTTCACATCAACATGCTGCAGCAGACACACTTTTTACTTATTCATAGAAATAGATTTGACGCCAGCGGTTATTGATCACAGTTAATCATGAGCCATCACAGGTTCCTGAAGCCAATGATGACTTATTAAAAAGTTCTTCTTGTTTTGTCCAGTCAACATTTTTGTGTCAGAAAAACAGAGAAACATCCACATTTCAGAGAGTGAAACCAAAGAACTGTTGATTAACTGATCCAGTCTTTACTTTTCAGAGGCTGGAGTCAGTAAATAGTTTGACAGTTTTCTTTGAAACACAACTGTTAAAAGATTCAGTGATCATCACAACATTGACAACCCGATGATTCGACAGCTCTAACCTGATTTCTAATGATACCGTCTGTAAAGCTGATCTCTGCTGTTCTGTGACAGATGTGTGTAATGAAGCCGTACAGTCGGACTGTGTGATGGAAACAGAAGAAGTCAGTGAGACAAACCTTCTGGTTCGTCTGTGTTTGTGTGTTTGAGGGTTTTAAAGCTGAAATGATGCAGCAGCCGGTGTTTTCTGCACCACGTCGAAGTCACATCGACACAGCCCATCTCTGGTTCTGTTCCATCAGAACACTGAGCTTTAACAGACTGGACTTGTGTTGATGTAGCTGCCACCAGATGTCACTAAAGAGAAACGGTTCCCTGAACGCACCACTAACAGACAAACCAACAGGACATTTAATTAGACCTTAATCATTAGACCTTAATCAAACCACCTCCCACCCCCCGAGCCCCCAGCAGGCAGCGGGGGTGAATTCCTGTGCTGTGGAGCTCAATTAAAACCAGATGTGGACAAACAGGGAGACCCCACTCAGCCGAGGGACGTAACACAGGAGCGGGAAGGTTTAACACGGATCTTCACGTGTTCGTTAGCGTGTTCAGCTCTGCTGGAGTCTGAATCTACCTGTTCACCTGCCACACTTTTAAATCAACACCAACACGTTAAACACCAGGACACTGGGGCAGTGTTTGACATTAACGGCAATATACTGGGATCTCTGTCTGAACAGGGCTACTGACAGAACTGGACCAATCCTTAATCCTACATTCTCAGACCACCATCATTTTGGTCCTATAACATCTTATATCATTCAGAGGGGATGTTCTCTCCGTTATTTCACCAGCATGTTCTAAGAGGAGGGCAGACTCCTGAACACGGCCTGTGTTTACTTCAACATCTTTCATCCTCGTCTCTCTTTCTTACAGACCAGCTCAGTTTAAGTCCAGGACAGAGCACAGCCCTGATATTAAATCTAGCAGACTACAGGTGAACAACTGTGCAGGTGATGTCAATGCATATTATTAACTTTGTTTCTTCTTTCTCCCCTAGTTGTGCTTCGTCCTCTCTCTCTCTCTCTCTCTCTCTCTTTCTCTCTCTCTCTCTCTCTCTGTATCTTTCTGCAGGTATCCTCGGCCTTGGAGCTGTAGTTACTGGTCCTACCAACC
>JAUMHL010000115.1:0-14016 GCA_032362345.1 Sandelia bainsii | reverse complement strand
GCGATGTCACCTAAGGTGGCAATCTGATCGGATAGCTTGTCTCTCAGGCCTTGGGGACCAAATAGAATAACTTCAGTGTTGTCTGAATTAAGGAGTAATCAGAATCAAAACTGAACTACACAAACAACTCTGCCATTGAAGATAAGTACAGTAGGCTTATTGTATTACTTCATTCTCTATGGAGAGAAAATAACTGCAGAGGGGAGGGGAAATGAGAGGCGGGGAGGGAGGATAAAACAGATGTATGACATTAAGGTTTGGGCAAAACGCTACCAGAGCTCAGCAGCCTCTCTGGTGATGGAGACTTCAGGGGAAACTGAACTTTGCTTTCCGCAGCTCCTCAACGGCTCCTGTATGAAGCCCAAGCGTCCTTACTATGAGTCCATGCTCACTTACGCTCTGGTGTTCTCTATCTCTCTGCTCACTACATTTCTCAACCTGCTGGTCATCATTTCTATCTCCCACTTCAAGTATCCAAATACTTAATCACTTATAATCAATTTATTCAACTTGTTAATAGTGATAAAAATTACTGATTTAAATTTCGGTGGAAAATAACATTTTTTCGCAAAATGTTTTTATATTTCAGTCTTTGTTCTGTCTGCTTTTATCTGAATTAGAGTCAATACAATTAACAATGATGATTATATTGCTGTCTTTCTCTCCAGGCAGCTCCACACCACCACCAACCTCCTCCTCCTTTCTCTGGCTGTCTCAGATTTCTTTGAGGGACTCATGTTGCTCTTTCAAATTGTGCTGATAGATGGCTGCTGGTTCCTAGGTGATCTTATGTGCAGTCTGTATCAGTATCTAGCAGCCACTGTTACCTCTGCCTCAGTAGGGACCATGGTGCTTATATCTATTGACAGATATGTGGCTATTTGTGAACCTCTACATTATTCCACTGAAATCACACAAAGAAGAGTTAAGATCTGTGATTGTTTGTGTTGGATATGTTCTATAATTTTTCAAAGTTTGATTCTGTTGGATAACCTGCAACAACCAGGCATGTTTAACTCCTGCATTGGTGAGTGTGTAATTGTTACTAACTACATTGCTGGAGTTGCAGATGTTATTTTGTCCTTTATTGCTCCCATTACTGTTATTGTAGTGCTGTATATGAGAGTATTTGTGGTGGCTGTGTCTCAGGCTCGTGCTATGAGGTCTCATACTGCAGCTGTCTCACTCCAGAGTTCAGTGAAAGTAACAGCAAAAAAATCTGAATTGAAAGCAGCCAGGACTCTTGGTGTTGTTATATTTGTATTTCTAATATGTCTCTGCCCATATTACTGTGTGGCTCTTACAAGCCAAGATAACTCAATGGATGCTTCATCTGCTTCATATAACTTGGTAGTATGTTTGTTCTGTTTTAACTCCTGTCTAAACCCCATGATCTATACCTTTTTTTACCCGTGGTTTAGAAAATCAATTAAACTCATTGTTACACTTAAGATTCTACAGCCTGACTCCTGTAAGACCAACATACTGTAGAGAGACATTGTAAATGTATTTGGTCATGATTTTTGTAGGGTCGTTTTAGGCACAGGCAAGCTTGGTGGTCCCCTAGGCTGGATTTCTCACAATGCACTTTGCACCTGATACTGAGTAAATACCACATTGGTTCAGTTGCTCAGACAGTGTTGTAAGAATCACATATGAGTAACCAGGTTACATATGATTTATACAAACTTCAAAATGTAATCCACACCAGTATAATTCATAACAAGTTGTGGAGCTTCCCAATGGAAGTTAGCTTTTGTGTTTTCTGATGTATTTTCTCTTTAAACTTAAGTGCTCTGTATCTGTATGACTCATTAAATAAAATGTATTGATTCAATATTGATACACAATGTGTAAGTGTACTCTCAACTAAAATCATACAGTAGTCTCCAATCCAAAGAAATCCAGGCATTTTAATCATTCGTTTAAGGCATCAGTGGAAGTTCTTGCTCTTGAAACAACAGCTGCCAAAATTACTATACTCTCCTCTGTTAAAAAAATGTTCAGCATTGTGATCTGTTGAGCGACACAATGTGAAAATCAGTTTTCTGTTAATCATATGACAACAGCTAATTCCATAATAGATTCAGAATGACATGTATCATCAATGCATGTTACATAAAATACTAATAATTGGGGTCAAAAAGTCTGAAAGGCCACATGGAAAATCTGTGAAATTATATCTGATAGAGTTTCAGCTTTTAGAGACACAAGACAATATGGCATAAGGTGATATAGAAACATCTAAGTTATTGCACTATTTTTAAAGAAAGAAATTAAACTAAAAACTTACTCATGACATTAACTATGTTAGATGATCACATGACTTTGAGTTGCAGCGCTTTCATTGAATCACACATTCAGATTTGTTTGGAGCATTGACACCATCCTAGAGATCCTCCTGGAAAGCAGCAACATCAGCCACAAGTGCCTACCTGAGAACATCCCTGAACTTGGAATGTAGTGTTTTCTCAAATTTTGTCCATGCTGCAATCTGTTTTATTGCATGGTTTATTGCGTGCTTAGACTAATATCCTTTGATTGCATGTTTTTTAACACTTACTTAACTATCTTTACTTTGTTGCATGGTCTGATGCCCTGCCTTCCTTGGCACCCTGGAAAGGTGATAATAGAGCTCTGGTGTACATGTGTGGTGTACCTACAGCCATTTGGTGTTGCTTTGACAGTAACTATTTGTGTTGTGTTTGAAATATCCTTGAAGGCCTGTGCATGCCAAGGCCCAGTGCAAATTAGGGAGCTTGCAGGCCACCTGCTACCAAGTGGAGCCACCAAGAGGGACTACAAGAAGCTGCTGCCTTCCTGTTGCCCCCTACATGTTCCTTACCCTGCACTATATCAAAATATTTGTATTTTGACTTATTTAGTTGTATTGTTCCCTGATTTCCTGTGGTCCCATCTGATCTTCTTAGAATAAAGGTGCAGTTAGGGTTAGGTACACTAAATTACAATGAAACCGAATCAGAGAAGTTAGGTTTCTGCCTAATTGAAAAAATTGGTTGCCAGGCATCAGCTCAGCCAACTTTAACCACAGATGTAGTGCATGGCCAAAGGTGGACATAGCACAGACTTCAATCATCACATCCATTGAGGAAGATAACAATAGAGGACACATTGTAGTATTTCAATCTCAATGGAGAGAAAAAAGCAGCAGAGGTGAGAGGGAAGGACGGGTGGGAACGGAGGATAAAGATAAGTTAGATGCATGAAAGACGGCTTTGGCCGAAAAGTTGCCAGATAAGAACTGCTGATGGAGACAGAGGAAACAGGACTCTGTTTTCCACAGTTCTTTAACGCCTCCTGTATGAAGACACCGCATCCTCACTTTGATTCCATGCTTACATACATTCTGGTGTTTTCAATCTCTCTGCTCACAACATTTCTCAACTTGCTGGTCATCATCTCTATCTCCCACCTCAGGTATATTTAAATATTTAATATACAAGACTAACTAGTAGATCAGATTTTCTTTTTCACAAAATGTTTTTGTATTTTAGCCTTTGCTTCATATGCTTTTCTCTGAATGATAGAGATATTATAAAAAATGATAAATATATTGCTCTTCTTTCTCTACAGGCAGCTCCACACTCCCACCAACTTCCTAATCCTCTCTCTAGCTTTGTCAGATTTCTTTGTTGGCTTCCTCTTGTTCTTTCAACTTATGCTCATTGATGGCTGCTGGATCCTTGGTGACCTCATGTGTGCCCTGTATCAGTATATAGACTACATTATTACCTCTACCTCGGTAGGAATCATGGTACTCATATCTGTTGATCGCTATGTGGCTATTTGTGATCCTTTACATTACTCCACAAAAGTCACACAACAAAGAGTTAAGATCTGTGTTTGTCTGTGTTGGATATGTTCTGTAATCTTTCAAAGTCTGATTCTGCAGGATGTCCTGCAGCAACCAGGGAGGTTTAACTCCTGTGTTGGTGAGTGTATCATTGTCATCAACTACATTGCTGAACTTGAAGATTTTATCTTTTCCTTCATTGTTCCCATTACTGTTATTGTAGTTCTGTATATAAGAGTATTTCTGGTGGCTGTGACTCAGGCTCGTGCCATGAGGTCTCACATTACAACTGTCACACAGCGATCAGCAAAAGTAACAGCTAAAAAATCTGAAATGAAAGCAGCCAGGACTCTTGGTGTTGTTATATTTGTATTTCTAATATGTCTATGAAAGTGAGTACAGAATCCATAGTATCCATGGTACTTCAGTCTCTACAGAGAGAAAAAGAGCAGCAATGGTGAAAGGGGAGGAGGGAGGATAGTGATAAATCAGATGCATTTTGGTCAAAAAGCTGCCAGAGCTCAGCAGCGTCTCCTCTAACTCATGATGGAGACCTCAGGAGAAACTGACTCTGAAACAGATTCTGCAGCCTGACTCCTGCGAGGCCAACGTGCTGTAGACAGACAGTGCAAAAGTATTATTGTTATAATAATTGTAGGGTTATTTTAGGCATAGATGAGCTAGACAAAGGGGTAGGAAAAAGTATGAATATTAACAAAATAATTTCTGATGTCTTTTCCATTCAATGCAAGCCTTACATTGTTAAAAAGAATTTAAGAAAACAGTGCTCATGCAACACTAAACACCAGATACAGAGAAAATACTGGAATGATTGTAGAATGTCTCTGTTGAGGGTTTGCTCTAACCTCAACATCATTAATCAGGTGGCTGCTTAATTTGTGACTGCATGGTTCATTGGCTCGCACAGCAACTACCTGACCTCAAAATATGATCCACAAATCTGTGATACATACATGTAAACTTGAAAATAGTCAGGGAGTTTCAGGATTTAAGAGTTATGCCATTAAATTAAATATCTCTGCACTATTTCTAGGACAGAAATCAAAGTGAAACTTATTTGTAGCACTAACTATGTCAACTACTTTGCACAAATGGTCAGATTTTCTAGAGTTGTATCCCTTCCATTGGATACAAGCACACGTTCAAATGATAAGAGGATTTGCTCTATTCATCAGAGGTCAAGCTGAGTGAGATTCTCATGTTGTTGTATTGGCTGTTGGGAAAGGTCCATGTTACTGTATACAGTTCAAGAAAAGGGCAGAGAACTGATGAAAGAGGATGAAATACTGTATGTGCTTGGGAATATTGTACAGTCTGCAAATACAGGGAAGCAATGACCTGAGATATGGCAGAATCAGAAGGTTGAGATACTTTGAAATCACATGTGAGATTGCCAGCCTTATTTTGACGCTGCTGTTGCTGATTGGAGTCTTGCATTCACTGTTTAACAAAGTTTGTGTCTGTGTTGAAATAGTTTTTATACTGTATCTCTCAGTTAACAAAGCTTGATGTATTGATTTTCTGATCGTGTGGCGACTTTTGGTCTGCCTCATTATCCTTTGGAAAAAACTGATTCAGTTTCTGCAAAGTGTGTTAGAGACAGGCACTGCTCCCCTTGGAAATCCTCAGACAGAAAGACAGTCTTTGCCTGCAAATAGAATTTGATTTCTGCTACAAAATTTAAATATTAGAACTGCTTTTTTTTTAAAAAATCTTGGATGTTGCTTACTGCATTTCGTTGCCTTGTACTTGTACATGTACATTGTACACATGTACACATGTACATGTGTAATGACAATAAAGTTGAATCTAATCTAATCTAATCTAATCTAATCTACAGCTCAGTGAAGCACTCTGCAAAGTAATAAGTTCTTTTCAGCAAATAAAAAAATCCACAAGTCTGGTTCAATGAGGAAGACATGCAAAAACATTTCTGTGTTTATCCTCACTCTCATTATTCATCCTCGGCATACAATTCCTACTCCCCTCATTAAACCTTTAAACTCACACTGATGTAGCATGGTCCTTGCTAGTAAAATCAAGTTTTCCTAAGACATGATCAGTAAATTTACAGTTTACAGGAAGTGTTTCATATAAATGATGATCAGATAATATTAGAATCATACAGGATAACCATACCCCCCAAGAACCCGAAAGGGACTAGTGTTCATACAAAATACTTTAGCTCAATAGCAAAGATGCTGAAATGGTTGAGATGGTTTTTACAGATGTTTTTAAATTGACTACAATTCCAATTAACATGTAACTCTACAGATGCCAGCATAACTTTCCATACCATGTACTGAGATGCCCCTGTCATCCCTGCCACTAAAAAAAGATGAACATAGAAGTCAACGTACTTTAGTCTATAGAAAAAAAGGAGCAGAGGTGAGGTGGGAGGAGGGAGGGGTGGAGAACACAGAGATAAATCAGATGCATGACAGAGAGGTTTGGGCAAAAGGCTGCCAGAGCTCAGCAGCTTCTCCTCTCTCTGGTAATGGAGACCCCAGAGGAAACTGAACTCTGCTTTCCACAGCTCCTCAACGCGTCCTGTATGAAGCCGAAGCGTCCTCACTTTGAGACTCTGCTGAGTTATATTCTGGTTTTCTCTGTCTCTCTGCTCACTACGTTTCTCAACCTGCTGGTCATCATCTCTATCTCCCACTTCAAGTATCCACTTATTTATTTGAAACTGGTTGGAATATAAGAACTGTATTTGTTAAAGTCATTAATAAGCACCTGATGTAAAATTAGATTTTATCTAAGTGATTATTAGATTTATAAATAAATATAAATATATTGATGCTCTTTCTCTCCAGGCAACTCCACACCACCACCAACCTCCTCCTCCTCTCTCTGGCTGTCTCAGATTTTTTTGTGGGCCCTCTCTTGCTCTTTCAAATAATGTTCATAGATGGCTGTTGGTTCCTCGGTGACCTCATGTGTGCTCTGTGTCCGTTCGGAGCAAACATTCTTTCCTCTGCCTCAGTAGGAACCATGGTGCTCATATCTATTGATCGCTTTGTGGCTATTTGTGATCCTCTGCATTACTCCACTGAAGTCACACTAAACAAAGTTAAGATCTGTGTTTGTCTGTGTTGGATATGTTCTGTAATCTTTCAAAGTCTGACTCTGAAAGATAACCTTCAACAACCAGGCAGGTTTAACTCCTGCATTGGTGAGTGTGTCATTGTCATTAACTACATTTCTGGACTTGTAGATGTTGTTTTTTCCTTCATTGCTCCCATCACTGTTATTGTGGTTCTGTATATGAGAGTATTTGTGGTGGCTGTGACTCAGGCTCGTGCTATGAGGTCTCACATTGCAGCTGTCACACTCCAGCGTTCAGTGAAAGTAACAGCTATAAAATCTGAACTGAAAGCAGCCAGGACTCTTGGTGTTGTTATAGTTGTATTTCTAATGTGTCTCTGCCCATATTACTGTGTGGCTCTTACAGGTCAAGACAACTCAGTGAATGCTTCATCTGCTTCATACACTTTTGTAACAAATTTATACTCTTTTCATTCTTGTCTAAACCCCATGATCTATGCCTTTTTTTACCCCTGGTTCAGAAAATCAGTACATTTCATTGTTACATTGAAGATACTGCAGCCTGACTCCTGTCAAGCTAACATTTTGTAGAGCAGAGGTATTCAACTATAACTCCAGGATGTCCAGTTACTTAGCATCCTTCCCAGTAAGTGTCCAGACTGTGTTATAGAACCCGAATGGTAATTGCGTGTGTCTTCCCCTTGTAAGTCTGTCAAGTAAAGTAAAGTAAAGATGTTATTACACTTAAACATTTTATTGAATGTTTGCAATAAAATACGTTTTTCCCTGTCATGTAGACTCATTTTAAAGTTATAAAATGAATAATCTTTAAACAAATTCTCTCTATATAAAAAAGAAACTACAAGATAGATTGTTTATTAATTTTCAACAGGGCCAGTGTCAAGTGGATATCTGTTAAAACTGAGGTACAAGAAATGTATAATGAATAAAAGTGCCTTTCATTAAAACAACAAACGCAGTATGTCTAAAATAGTTGAGTACACAAAAATGCTGTTTGAGTAAGTCCTCAAAATGTTTTCTAGGTCAGTTAAAGCATACTCTCAATTCAAAATCTTCAAAATTCAGAAAATCTATTTTTTTCAAATGATTGCTGAACCGATCTTCCTGGATATACAACACTATGAGATTGAATAAAGAGCAATTTCTACATTCTCTTAATGTTTCTCTCATTCAATGTGAGTAAGTAGCTTTTGATTTTCCTGCTTGCATGTTGAAACAATTTCTTTCTCAAACAGATGCGCAGAAGCTCACTGACCATTCTTGACCAGTATCTTTTTTTAATAATAAACGTTTGATAATGTTATGTTGAAAAAGAAGACTCACAACTGAACAGTATGTAGAGCCCAACGTGGTCAACATGTGTCCTGCTACTACCGACACAGTCAAAAGTCAGAAAGTGAGAGGATCACCCAGTCTAATCGTCTCTCTAAATACAACTCCATCATGTGCATACTTGATGGTCTGTCTGCATTTTTTTTTACAAAACAATTGAATGTTGATGAAGAATTTCTCAAGCTGAAGTTTTCGAAATGATCACTGAACATTCCTGTGAGTCTCTGTGTAAAATCAACACGAGAAAAACGTGTCTCTCTCTCTGAATTAATTCCTTCAGTGTCGCCAAGTGTATGTGTCTGCTTGAAAATGCCCAGTTTCCATAAGAAAGGCAAGACAGCTGAGTTGTTCCTTCAGGGGAAGGCGAAGTCAGAGATGTAATCTGGTGCATTGAAAATCACTTTTGTATTTCAGTAGTAATCAGTGATGATAGGTCAGTACAGGAGATACATGGTCTTGTTTTTTGCAAGAGGATTCTTGTTTGCGCACTTTGAACAAGCTGCAGGCAAGATTAGTTTTATGGATTTATGTGTAGAGGAAATTTCAAGAGTAATATATGAATAAAAAATTTTTACAAGCAGGAATGATTTCAGTTTTGTTTCAGGTGATTTTTTGTTTAAATTTTAAACCAGAATCAGGAACAACACCACAATTTCTTGTGTAGGAGTTATTTATCAGTGATAGAGATTAGGGCTGAAACAAGGCCTTGATTGCATAAATACGACAACTTGCTTGGGATACATTGATAGATTGAAGGTCAAAGTCGATCAAGCTTTCGCAGTAACTCCTCCTAAATTGGGAAAAAGTCTACAGCTCCATATTAGCACTGCACCAACAGTGGCAACATTTAAGTCCTGCCTAAAAAAACATTTTTCTCCTTATGTGTTTGTATATATGTGTATGCATATATCCATCTGCACTTTGTGTATTTGTACATATATTGTATGCAGTATTGTATGCATGCTGTGTCACAGTTTCCAGCTTGGCTACCTGGTTTATGCCTTATGTGGTCATTTCCTTTGATCTCTCTCCCCATTAAGCTACACTCACCTAATCAGCCTTTTTTCCTCATACCTGATGACCAGATTACAAACTTGTTTTGGACATGAACCAGCCTGCTGACTCTGACCCCCCTCTGGCTCTGTGAGTTTATTGATTATCCTGATTCTGTTGTGGACATCTCTCTGTCTACTTGTTAACAACCCTATTTTAGACCTTGATCTGCTTTCTGCCTTGAATTCTCCCCTGATGTTGTGAGTTTTTAATTAATCTGATTAGCACTCTGTCATTTGGATTTTTGGATATGGGACCTGCTCATCTGCACTGTAAAACATTTTCTGACTCTGACCCTGCTTATGAACCTGACCCTGTCTTTGGAATATCATGAACCTGTCTGATTCTAATCCTAATAATATCTGTTGTAGACTCCTGTCATCAGAGGATACCTGAACCTGTCTGGTCACTATTTTCTGTGAGATATTTGCAACTAGAGACTTCTTGTGGGTTATTGTTAGCATGCTAGTGTTTCTGAAGTTCCTCTAGTCATCTCCTTCATAATTCTGACCCTGTGGAGGTCAACCTAGAGGAAGCTTTCTTGTCTTCAAAGAAATCCCTTCTAGTCAGTTCATCAGCACCTTCTGTTTCCTGTTCAGTTGGGCTCTAGTTCTGCTTAGTTCCTTCCTCCACTTTTCATCCTGATTTTTTAGTGTTCATTCGAGTATTGTGGTTTTGCCTCCTGGTGGAGTGATTTTCTGTTCAGTATTGTTTCTCTGTGTGTACGTCTTCTTTATTAAAGTTTCCTTTGTTTGAACCCTCTCTTGTCCTGGTCTGTGTTTGGGTCCACCATTTTGTAAATGTCTCTGACAAGTACTCACCTGCTCCAGTTCTGGTCTCTGCTTCCCCTCAGTTTCTTACTCCTGCCTTTCTCATATCAAGACTTCTTTAGCTTCCCCCTACTCCAGTCACGCCTTCCACACATAAATTCAGAACTACAAATCTGCCCACCCGAATGTTACTCTAAACACTTGAGTAGCTGTGGACCCTTTTTAATTCAGTGTAAGATACAATTCACTCAGACCATCTTCTTTCCCCACCAAAGAGGCAAGGATGACCTATATCATCTGTTTGCTGTCTGGACCTGGGGGAACTCCTGAGTGGGCCTGCAAATCCTTTTTTATGCATATTTGACACAACAAAACCGGAGAAAGAAGCCTCCTTCTTGCTTGCCCAGATCTCCCAGGAGTCCAAGTCACTGTCAGAGTGTGCCCGAAAATTTCGCAATATCAGAGGTGGTTGGAATGAATCAGCTCTGTCTACCATGTTTTGTAAAGGGCCTTCCAAAAAGTTAAAAGATGAACTTGCAACTCTAATAAGAACTAAATAAGTTTAAAGATATAAGTCTAAAGATTTGACCATTTGAATCAACCACTGAAAAAATGAAAGGGTCAGAGAATGCAATTCTAGATCACCTTCTGTTTCTCAGCACATCCCAGCTGTGTTCTCCTCCACTCTGACAGCCCCTGACCTCTTGCACCAATCCACATTCACTTACCTGACTATATCCTGTCCGTCTCCATTTTCATTGACTCCGGAAATTTATGGATGAAGACTTTTCCAGATCTCTCAACCTCTAGTTCCTGATGTGTTAGGAGACATGCTATTGACTAAAAGATCCCCCTATGTGCCTTCTTCTCCCATTGCCTGTTATGACATCAGGGACCATAAAGGTGGCGTTGGAGGAATGGCGCCATTGGCTTGAGGGAGCCAAGGAACCGCTCATGATCCTGACTGATCATAAGAACTTTTAGTACCTCAAGACAGCCAATCACCTCAAGTTTTTCAACTGTTTCCACTTCACCCTGTCATACCGCCCTGGTTCCAAGAACTCCAAGGCCGATGCTTTATCCAGACAATTTGTAAGTGGACATTGAGCAGGAGGTCCTTAGCTCTCATGCTCCAGCTGCCTCTGCTTGTCTCTCGTGCCATCTGGGAGTAGCCTGCACCTGCTTTGTTGTTTTGCAACAAAGGTGGCTGGTGACTTGACTTGATTCAGTGCGTCACAGTATTTTCATTCATCCTCAATTATGGCAGCTCCCACTGCCCGGCATGCTGAAAATTTATCTTTATCCTAGAAAGGTCAAACACAACATCAAAAGTTTAAAAAGAAATGTATGAGGAAGTTTTGGATATTAATGATGATTAGATAATGTTAGAATCATACAGAATGAGCATACCCCAACAAAAAACCCAACAACGACTGATGTCCATATAAAACACTTTAGATCAATGGCTAAATTGCTGAAATGTTCAAGATGGTTTTTACAGATGTTTTTAAATGGACTACAATTTCAATTAACATGTACCTCTATAGATGTAAACTTTCCATACCATGTACTGTAAGTGGGATTTCTGTCTGCAGGGATAGAATGGACCATGCCCCCATCCCTGCTATTGGAAAAGATTAACTCACAAGCCATAGTACTTCAGTCTCTACACAAACTAAAAGTGCAGAAGAGGTGAGGGGGAGGAGGGGGGAGTGGAGAACACAGAGATAAATCAGATGCATGACAGAGAGGTTTGGGCAAAAGGCTGCCAGAGCTCAGCAGCTTCTCCTCTCTCTGGTAATGGAGACCCCAGAGGAAACTGAACTCTGCTTTCCACAGCTCCTCAACGCCTCCTGTATGAAGCCGAAGCGTCCTCACTTTGAGACTCTGCTGAGTTATATTCTGCTGTTCTCTATCTCTCTGCTCACTACGTTTCTCAACCTGCTGGTCATCATCTCTATCTCCCACTTCAAGTATCCAAATATTTTATTGAATCTGGTTAAAAATATAAAAGTATTTATTAAATGCATTAATAACCTTTTGATGTAAATTGACATTGAGATATTATCTAAATTTTTATATATAATGGTAAACATATTGTTTTTCTTTCTCCAGACAGCTTCACACTCCCACCAACCTCCTCCTCCTCTCTCTGGCTGTCTCAGATTTTTTTGTGGGCCCTCTCTTGCTCTTTCAAATAATGTTCATAGATGGCTGTTGGTTCCTCGGTGACCTCATGTGTGCTCTGTGTCCGTTCGGAGCAAACATTCTTTCCTCTGCCTCAGTAGGAACCATGGTGCTCATATCTATTGATCGCTTTGTGGCTATTTGTGATCCTCTGCATTACTCCACTGAAGTCACACTAAACAAAGTGAAGATCTGTTCTTGTCTGTGTTGGATATGTTCTGTAATCTTTCAAAGTCTGTTTGTGAAAGATAATCTGAAACAACCAGGCAGATTTAACTCCTGCATTGGTGAGTGTGTCATTGTCATTGACTACATTTCTGGACTTGCAGTTGTTGTTTTTTCCTTCATTGTTCCCATCACTGTTATTGTGGTTCTGTATATGAGAGTATTTTTAGTAGCTGTGTCTCAGGCTCATGCCATGAGATCTCATATTGCAACAGTGAGAAAGCAATCACTGAAAGTGTCACCAAAAAAATCTGAATTGAAAGCAGCCAGGACTCTTGGTGTTGTTATAGTTGTATTTCTAATGTGTCTCTGCCCATATTACTGTGTGGCTCTTACAGTTCAAGACAACTCAGTGAATGCTTCATCTGCTTCATACACTTTTGTAACAAATTTATACTCTTTTCATTCCTGTCTAAACCCCATGATTTATGCCTATTTTTACCCATGGTTCAGAAAATCAGTAAAATTCATTGTTACACTGAAGATATTGCAGCCTGACTCCTGTCAGACTAACATGTTGTAGAGCGGAGGTATTCAACTATTACTATAGGATGAGTTATAGAAGATTTTCCCAGTCCCACTAGACACATTTTAAAGTTATAAAATGAGTAACCTGTAAAAAAAAAAACACTACAAGAAATACTGTTTATTCATTTTCAATAGGGCCAGTGTAAAGTACATGTCTTTATTAAAACTGAGATGCATGACATAAAGTATGTTTGATAAAAGTGCCTTTTCTGAAAACAAAAAACCCAGTGTGTCCAAAATAACTCAACTATAACTTCAGTAACTTAGTGTCCTTCCCAGTAAATGCCCAGTCTATTTTATTGCTCTTCAATATTTTATTAAATCTTTTTTTTTTTTCTTTTTCAAATGATTGTTGAACTGATCTTCCTGGATAAGCAACACTATCTGAATAAACAATTTCTATGGTATAACATGTCTTGCTTTATTCTCCCTTTGCACATGTTCTCTTAATGTTTCTTTCATTCAATGTGACTAAGTAGCTTTTGATTTTCCTGCTTGCATGTTGAAACCGTTCCTTTCTGAAACAGATGTGCAGATGCTCAATTATCATTCTTGACCAGTATCTTGTTTTAATAATGTTTGATAATGTAATGTTGAAAATGATGACTCACAACTGAACAGTATGTAGAGCCAAATGTGGTCAATTTGTCTCCTGCTACTACCAACACAGTCAAAAGTCAGAATGTGACAGGGTCACCCAGTCTAATCGTCTCTCAAAATACATTGGCCTGCTGATAAATCAGGCCCATCTGTAAAGCTCCATAATGTGCCCACTTGTCTGTTTTTTTGTTTACAAAAAAATTGATTCTTGATGGAGAAGCCCGCCTGCTCCTGCTCCATAACCACCTGATGTAAATTGACATTGAGATATTATCTCACTTTTTATAAATAATGGTAAATATATGGTTTTCCTTTCACTCCAGACAGCTTCACACTCCCACCAACCTCCTCCTCCTCTCTCTGGCTGTCTCAGATTTTTTTGTGGGCCCTCTCTTGCTCTTTCAAATAATGTTC
>JAUMHL010000114.1:0-14109 GCA_032362345.1 Sandelia bainsii | reverse complement strand
GTTTCTCTGGTTGTGTTTCTCCTCAGTGTCCATCCAGCAGAGCTGTCGTCCTCCTCACAGCTCAGAGACACAAACTCTCCAACAAACTGTTGAGAGCTGCTGGGACTCACAGTCAGACGAGCTGTGAGAAAAGAGATGTTTACAAAATGATAAGTTACGAGAATTAACCCAAAGAAAGTTTAGAGACCAGAATGTCCCACCTGTCACCAGCTGTTGTATTTGGAGTCAGTTGTTGTTGTACTATGACTGTTTCAAGATATTTAAAATATCTAGTGAACATTATGAGAAAATGCAGTTACACACTTTTCAAATTTGTCTTCGTGTTTTATATAAATATTTTAAATGTAAAATTTATCATTAAAACATACACTACCAGTCAAAAGTTTGGACACATAGAAATAATAATAAAAAAAAAAAATACAGTAGAAATCGAAGAAAAAAAAGAAAGGCTATCATATCAGAAATACAGTGTAGACATTGTTAATATTGTAAATGAATAATGTAGCAGGAAAGAGCTGTTTTTAAAGGAATATTTCCACAAATGTAGACCTAATATCAGCAAACTTTAGTACTGTCTTCCATTAGAACGTTATGTTTGCTAATGCAATTTTATTAATTTAAAAGGATAACTGATCATTAAAAAACCCTTTTGCAATGATGGTAACGCAACTGAAGACACTTATCTTTTCATGAAAAACCTGGTAAATCCTGTGTGTCCAGACTTTTGACTGGTAGTGTATTATGGTAGAAAGTTCCGTTAACACGTAGATGTCTGTGTTGACTCAAATTGTAATCAGTTCCTCCTTCAGATTAAAGTGAACTCTCTGAAGGCATTACTGAATCAGACAGACAATAACAATAAAACCACCAGGGCAGGATCATAAACAGGATAGAAACAGATTACTTTCTCATTAACTAAAGACAGATAGTTTCATGACTGGAGCATTGAGACTGGCTGAGACTGATACATGAGAGAAACCACAGAGAAATCATCAACCTCTCATATAAAAAGGTTTAACGTTCATGTCTTTCTATCACCCTAAACTGTCCCTGACTTCTGATGTCCAGCTGTTTCTTCAACACTAACTTGTCAAACTGTGGAAATGTACTCACTTTGGTTTGTGGTGCAGCTCAGCAGTGAGGTCACAACTAAAGAGAAATGAGAGTTGAGGTTTTACTTTCATCAGTCAAGACAACTGAAGACTGTGTTAGATTTAAAACATGACCTGTAGCACTAAGAAGTCTTTACAATGGGAGTATGACAATCAGCAGATGCATGTTTATATGAGAAAAAGGTAGAAAACCAGGTTTTTCCTTTAATGGAAACTTGAAGTCAACATATTATAAACACTATATACAATAATACAATTTGCATGTAGTGCAACTGTTCAGTGCTATAAGATAATGTGCAAAGTCACAGAGTGTAACACAGTAACAGTAACTACAGTGTTATGTAGTTTGTGAGCAGTGATTTGTTCTTGTTGAGGAGTCTGCGAACATCTTCCCAGGTATAGGTCAACCACAAGGCTGGTTGTTTTGTGGATCCACCGTGTGTTAAAAAATGTCCTGGACAGAGGGGAGAGAGACCCTGATAATCTTCTCAGTTGTCCTCACTACCTGTTGTGTGGACTTGCGGTCAGAAGTGGTGCAATTCCCGTACCAGGAAGTGATGCAGCTGTTGAGGATACTTTCTTTGGTTTCTCTGTAACACAGGGTGAGTCTCTGCAGAAAGTAGAGACACTGTTGGTACTTCTTAGTGATGGAGCTGGCATTGAGGGTCCACGTGAGGTTTTCCATGATGTGAATGTGATCTCCACCGGCTGTTGACACTCAGTGGAGAGTGAACACGACGTGGTCATGAAGTCAACAACCATCTCTTAAGTCTTGTTAACATTCACCACCCAAAGTTGCATCATCAGTGTATTATGATCGCGAATGACAGTGTTGAATGCTAAGCTGAAGTCTACAAACAGAATTCAAACAGTCTTTTTGCTCCAGGTAGGAAAGTGTTAGAAGAAGGGTGGTGGTGATAGCCTCATCCATGGAACAGCTGGGACAATACGCAAACTGCAGGGGGTCTGGTGAAGGAGGAAGCTGGATCTTTATGTGCCTCAAAACCAGAGTCTGGAGACATTCATGATTATGGGGTTGAGTGCAAAGGGGTGGTAGTCGTTGAGGTATAACACAGAAGAATTCTCAGGAACTGTGATAATGGTGATGGTTTATAGGCACCTCAGGATGACTGTGGTGCTCAGAGAGATGTTGAAAATGTCAGAGTTTTGGAGCTCACTGATGGTGTCATACAGTTTACCCAGCGCGCTGTTAGCATTAGCACTGGGGGAGGATGTAAACAGCAACAATCATAACTGCAGTATGATTTAGGGTTTATATTTTAATCTGGGGCTCCATTGATAGGAGATTAAGCTTAATGATTTTGTAGTAAATAAACTACAAACACATGCTATAAATCTTCCAGCATTGAGACAAAAAAACAAACAGTGGAAATAACACTTTATTGTTAGCTGTGAGTTGAGCTGTGGCAGCTAACCGGAGAGAGTGTGCAGCATGACATACTTTGTGGTCTAGAGGCCCAAAACACATTCACATCGCTTGATGTCAATAGATGCAGCAATTTGAAAAAACTATTGACAACAAAGCTCATGTTCCAAAGTAAAACCCAGGCGTTTTACTAACAGCCAGCATGCAAACACACATTCACCTCTGACCATGTGACTCAATTTTAAGCATATAGGTAACATCAGAACACGAAAACCATAATATGACCCTGTTGAAACATGTTTTATCACATTTAAGGTAAATAACATGTCACTTTTCCTTCTTGTTTTCGTAAGAATATAAACTACTCTGCGTCATTGTAGCTACTTGTATTGCAGTGTAAATGTTGGACGTACTTTACTGATACTTAACCACTTCCCTCTAAAACAAAGAATTACTACTACTACTGTACTACTATTATGACTACACACAAAGCCAGTCCACAATGTATGTACATCAGAACTCACACTTACTTGCACTTTGCTTTTTGTTTTCTTTAAGTCACCATTACATTGCATTTAGCTTGACCAGTGTTGAACAAATTACGAATTGTCTTTGAAAGTTACCAAGAACAGGAAGCAAATGCAGTTAATGTGTTAGAGAACATATAATAAAACCTATTCTCTTCTGTTCTATCTGAAGATTGTCAGTTTATGTTACCTTCCATATAACAGTGTAATCACTGAAGTGAAGACAGAACAGATTGTACTTACAGATCAGATACTGAAGACATGTTTGCCTCATTGTACCACTTGGTGATATGAGATCAAACACATTTTCATTGTGAGCAGTAAAAACCACCATTTCCTCTATGACCTGTTGTGCGGTTTCCTTACCTGCAGATTCCAGAGAAGTATTACATTGGTACAGCTGTTGTTAGGTCTGCAGACAGCAACATGCATGCACAGCCCCTCAAGCCATGCTTGTTGTCCAATACCACCATCTACAGTACTGTGTAAGTTACTACAGTGAAGAACCTGTTTCCATGTGTAGATATGGGTCAACTGCGGTGCAGTTTAAAGGGTAGTTGTCAGTCGTCTACAAACCGCAGGATTTTTTTTTCTCACACACTACTGAACAACTTTTTATAGACATTTTATAGAGATAGAGTTAGGCCCAGAAGTATTTGGACAGTGACAGAGTTTTTATAATTTTGTGTTTTTTTCTGCACCTCTGGCTTTAAATAAAGTGAATAATTGTCTATATATGTCATGTAAAACCAGTGCAACAACAGCTTCTTTTTGTTGATTGCAGTGAGCTGCGACATGAGGTTTGTGTCTGTTGTGGATGATGATAATGTTTGTACAGTGTCAAAATGAGTTTGTCACTACTGTGCCCTGTTAACGTGGGTCCGTCACTTCTATACAAATTCCCTCTTAGGCTATAGGCCAAGCATATAGCTGATGTGTGCTTTATTCCAAAAAATAAAACAAAACTCCATAAACCATGTTTCCCGTTTGACGCTTTCTTCAGATTCAAAAAGGAAAAAACAATGTAAAATAATAAACTACATGGTCAAGCATGAGCAAGAGCACAGTCAAAAGCGAATGTGCTCCCCAGGCTCCAAAGCTCCATCTAAATTAAATCAAAGAAAGTAAAGCGGTCTATTAAATTTCCAGCCAATCAAAAGGCGAAGTCGATTGTCACAATAATCAGTCCCAAATAAACGTTTCAAAATAAAAGTGTAGAGCTAGGTAACCATAGCAACTTAAAATACAGTACAATAAAACACAAATCCTACTAATAATTTGTCTATGCTAGAAATGCCTCTAAAACATATGTTTCTCTCAGACTACTTTGTGTCAAAGCTACCAAGCACATTTGTTTTGAAACCATTTAAAATTTTTATACAGTCACATAAAGTAACACCTGTTGTGTGACCGGGAATATTTTATCTGTGTACAAAGGAAATTATCCCAAAACTACATTAATGAACAACAAGAACAATAACATTACAATGTTGTGTCCCTTTACACAACATTATGCAGTCATCTCCAGAACCCCACGCTTCCCTTGGTTCTTTTCAAGAACACTGTCTGCAGGTTTCCCGGTATAAACTTGCATATTCCAGGCATAACTTGTCCTGGCATCACATGTTGCCCATCTCTTTATGCCATATTTAGACGGCTTGCTTGGCTATTTGAAAGGGCAGAGTCCCCTAAAAGCAACCAGACGCTCATCCACTGTGATGTTTGGACTTATGGACTTACGATGTTTGGGTTATAGAGGAGTGGCAGGCCCTCCACCCACTTGAATGTGACAGTAGCCTCAGCATTGGATCCTCTTTATCTCTATATTCCTACTCATCACTTATTTTTTGGTCTGGATTATATTCTGTGTTGTCTTCAGCTTCTGACACTTCCTCCTCTAATCCATCCTCACAGTCAGTTTCCTGACCTCTCTCCTCCTCACCAGTGTGGTGATCAAATGTGTAAACAGGAGACTCACTTACAGTATATCTACCTGTCATGGTGCTGCCACACAATGAACTGTGAGCAAGGCCTCAAAAAAGCATTTTATACCAAAGCTACAAGAAAAATTCAATATTATTGAAACAACTGTGAGAACTGGCAACACAGGTGTTGTTCCATGGGAGAGAGAGTCTCCCTCAAAGGCTCCCGTAGTGGTTACCAGCAAACCCAAGGTGTGTGTATATGCATGTGTGAGTGTGCATGTGTAAATGACCTCAAAACGTTGTGTGGTCAGTTGTATCATGTTTAAGGTTTTTGCTATGGTAACTTTATTTGCTTTTATTTTCTAAGTTCCTGTGAAAACGGAAGTTTTATTTTGAAAGGACGGCAAAGAGACGCGAAAAACGGAACTTGACACAAAAAACTACGGAAAACGAGGGTGAAACGGGAGGACAAAAGGAAAGAAAACACGGAGATAAAGGAAAATTAACAAATACAAAAGTGTGTTTTTCTTTCGTTTTTTTGTTGTTGTTGTTGTTGTTTGGCTCCTGACGATAGTGGGCACACGATTTGTTTTTCTGTACGTTTGAGTTAATGTATGTGTTAAGTTAGCCAAAACTGTGGTTATATTTAGCTTGTTTATTTATCCTTTATTTGCTTACTTTTAGCTCTTATACTCTAATCAGGAGAGACGGAACAGACAGAAATACAGATAAACTGAAGCGCAGGGAAACAAACAAGGGAAACCAAAGACAAGGGAATCAGATCAAACCCCAAACTACTCACTAAAGGGACACGGACTGGAGACGGAGTATGAGGCACGGAAATACAAGAGGAGCGGGCTGAGAAACAGGCGAGAGGACGCGCTGGTGAGTCTGAAGAAGCCGGCGAGTGCTTGCAGAAAAATATCAGAGGAGACGTCACAAAGCAGGGAATAAACACAGACGACCTGACGGGGAGTGAGTGGTGAGACAAGAATATGAAGGAGTGTGACTAACGACCGAGTGAAGACAGCTGGGGGAATGACTGGGAGCGGGGGCGTGGCAGGAAAGTACAGAGAGCTGAGAACAGGAATGAGAGGGGGTGTGGCCTGGGGAGTGCGGAGGAGAAACAGAAGACAAACATGAGGATAAATTAAAACATAACAAGGACATGACCAGCAAATATAACACAGCAGACCAGGAGTGACAGCCAGTGTTACATCAAGTGAATGTAGATCCAGAATAGTTCTTTTGAACCAAGAGAAAATCACTATTTGTGCTACAAATGACTTATTTCTGTAGGAGAATTCATTTCATGGCAGACTGCCACAAAATGCACCCCCCTAAAAATACGGTTTCTGTTTGTCCCAGAATTTAAAATGAATAATTGTGAAGTTGTAGGACTGATGCTGTTCCACAAGGCTGAAAACATGGATGAGAGGGGGTGGTCAGGAGAGTGTGGGACAGAAACAGACGAAGTACAAAACAATAATTCAAAATGCAGAACAAAGAAAAATATGAAAAGTCAGCAAGAAAAACTGCCGACTACAGCGGTTTCACTGCTTTTTCTAAGAAGTCGTTAAACTGCCGCTACAGCGGTTTCCCCACTTCTTCTGAGAAGTGCCGAGAGAAGTAGTGAAACCAACATTGCTGCAGATTGAGCAGCACTAAACTGAGTCAGACTGTAGTTGGTTTAAATACATTGATGGTTATATATGTACCTACATTTTACATATAGAATCACTGCGAGCAAACCACCTGCGAGTGTTTGCAGAGGGTCCATGTAATGCGCGCAACGAATATGACGTCTAATGTAAGCTCACCTAAATCAATTCATATAAGCCACAACATAATAACATAACTGCAACACAAAGAGGGCTTAATGACGGTGAGTTATTTGCCCAGATGGTTAATTTACTAATGCAATTTGAACAAAGAAAGTCAGTTAAATCTTTAGTTTTTGAGTTTAATAATTACTGTCATAATATAGAAGAAGATCGACGCCGGTGACACCAAGTAAAATGTTATGTTGTGACTGAGACTATCCTGTGAACTTTAGTGGAGGAAATATGAGAAAAGTCCCAACATTAGCACCGTTTGCTGTTCTCCAATTTGTATGTAGTATGTGTGAGTCTGTACATATTACAATTAACCATATCTGACAAACAATTTTCTCCAAAGTGACTTACATGTAAAGAACACACACAGGGGTATAATAATCAAAGGACTTCGGTCCCCAGTACTAGATAGTGATACTAATAGTAATAGTAATAGTAAATGTAGCCTACTGAGTTACAAACATTACAAACTACTAGAACTGTTGCTTCGATGTTAGAACTTTGTATTTTTATACATAGCACAGCCTTCTATGAAATGTTAACATGCTGATCTTTATAGTGCTGTGGGTGTTGCTCCTCCTCCATGTCCTCCACCTACAGGCTTCAGCCTCAGTTGCGGTTAAGTTCTCGTTAAGTTAAGTTCTCGTTTACTTAAAAAGCAGATGATATGATAAACCACCGGACGTATGTCAGTCATGCGTTGTAACATCAAAGATTACGGGTAGGTGGATTAGATTTACACAACACTTATAGTCCACACACATTCAATTCAATTCAATTCAACTTTATTTATATGGCGCCAAATCACAACATAAGTCATCTCTGTAAGGTTTAAGACCTTACACATTATATAAATATATAGAATATTTGATTTGTTTGCGTTTTGTTTATTTCTAAGCTGATTTACGTTTTGTTAATTTAAATTAATGAATAAATATTTTATACTACAGTTGGATTAGAAAATATCATTTACGATTTATTAGGGCCGAGAATATTTTTTCTGGCGTGTCGGATTCTCTGTAACACGACGCTAGAAATGTCTCTGAGATTTCCGCTGGCAGTGAATATTTCGTTAGACACACAGTCGGCTGGCCTGGTAGCTCAATGGGCCTTCATATAACACATTTCAGTGATAGTCTTGATCCATGATGATGAAGATACAGAAAAAACTAAGTGCATGACATAAGTGGCAAAATTCTACACACACACACACACACACACAACAAATTTAGTAACTTCATGTTTTCATAGTTTTCACAATGAGAAAGATGATTGACTAGTGTATGAACATTAAGCCAATCACAGCCAGAGAAGAGGACAAACCAAAGTAGGAAAAAAGATTTTGAAGTTTGCCTGTTATTTATCGCTGTTGTCATAGTTAGTAAAATGCTATTCATCATTGTCGGATCCAGTTATGAAATATTTTAATCTCAAAATCTCTGGTAATCTCAAAATCAGCTGTTTAAAATGTGTAAAAAAAATTAATTAATCTCTAACTAACGCTGAATTGATCTATCACTAAAGAATTAGGGAGGAGCAGTAATATTTACTGTTAACTTAATATAATATAATATATAGTTCTTTGCTACGAGAAGAGCCGACTCCTGCGTGAAAGAGCCGAGTCTTCAGCTGCTCCTTCTCATCTCTGCTGTGAGAATCCATGCAGGCAGGGGTGGGACTGTGATGGGCACACTATGTGGCCAATCGCATGCAAAGACAGACTAGGATCATACCATTATGTGAAACAAGGAAGGGGGGCAGACGCTCTCAACGGTGCGTGTAGTGGTACAGACGAGTGTGGGGAAAAGTTAAGAAATGAGCAACAATTTCTGAATGTCAACCTGCCGTAAATACTTTTAACATTATGACACTTTATATAAGACTTTGGCTTTTATTAGATTTGTTTGCTGTGGTTCTGTGTTCTGTTGTTTATTTACTGTGTATTTCTTTTAGCAATAAATGCATAAAAATAAAGTTTTAATGAAATCACTGAATTAGCTTTTAGAAACACACACAAACCATTCAGAATTGTTAAATTAAGCTACAATAGAAGGCTCTAAGTGATATTAAATGAAGAACCATTTGGGAGCCAAAAGAGCCGGATCTTTGAAAAGAGCCGGACTTCCCATCCCTAGTTATCAGTACTGACGTAAAAGTAGTCAGAGTCTGTGTAAAACACACAACACATCACATGAACTAACAGAAATACAGCCTTTCCTTTTTTGGAAATCAGTTTGTGATTGGACGCCGCAGTTGTTCAATAGCAGTGTGTTTGCAATGAGCAGAGAAGCATGATTAAGACATTGGTTATACCTACGCACATACACTTTTACTTGAGTATGGAGTTTCTGTATTTTCAACACCTCTGACCATTTCCATATTTCAGGTTTGAGGTATAACTCCAGTAAAATAATTTATTTAGGTAACACGTGGACTGAATATATTATTTGATTTAATCATTGTGCTAAAGTAAACTGCCCTGTCATGGTTTTGTCTGGGAGAGATTCTCCCTCCCTCTCTCTCTCTGCCTTTGCAGAGGAAGTATATGCAGGAACTAAGAGATATCACATTTTGAAGTTTTCAGGATTAAAGAAGTTAGTTTGTAAAACATATTTTGTCCTTTTAAAAAGTTGAGTTTGTTGTGTGTGTCCCCCAATATTTAAGGTTTTATTGCTACTAACCAAAGAATCAATGTCTGGTAACTCAGTTAGGCTGATGAAAGAGAAGTCACCTTCTTAGTACAGTGCCTGTATTTTCTTACTTACAGGTGGGAGCTCCCTGTTTCTCTATAACATTCACACAGACCAGACACTGACCCTACTTTAAATAAAGTAAAACATCTTGTAATTAAACAAAAACACATGTGTGATGGCACTTTAGTTGTATAGGAAGGTCATTTTTAGGAAACAGGGTGGAATATTGACATGATAACTATGACAGGAAGGTAACATGATATAAATGATTCATTCATCTTCGTCTTCTATTTGTTGATTTTCACACGTCGTTTTAAATTAACGGTGGTCACAGAGATGTACAGTAGAAACAGTAAATGAACTGTCTGTGTCCTTACGATGACTCATTTGTCATAAATGCTGCAAAAGTAAGTCACAAACATTGGTAGTGTTATCCATCCGGGATATTTATTATATTTTCTTCTCCCGATGTAAATTTGTTCCTAGAAGTGGGAAAGAAAGCGTGTCTGCTTTAGAAATAACTTCCGCTTTTGTCGGACACACTTTTCATGAGACAGCAGCAAGTGTACTACGCGAGGAGCAAAACGCTCAGAGCAGGACACTGATCAGACACTTAATTACAGCGATCCTGTATTATGACCATCTAACATGACCGACTCTGATAGAGTGAACGTCATACGTGAGATGGCAAAACGAAAGCTACAGTCACCTTACAATGTTACTAGTTAAAAAAAAAACTTGTCAGGATGCAGTGTGCCTGGTCTGCACCTCCTGACATACTGCCAGAACCCGGGCTGGGGAGACAGATGCTGTCTCTGTTTCAGGTCTCTCTGCAGGTCTCAGTCTGCATCAGTAACGTCAGGAAAATATCCTCTCAGTCATGGGAAAGTTTGTCCTGATGTTCTAAGCTTTCCAAAAGCTAATCACAGGCAGAGAAGAGCGGGAGAAACCTTTGTTTTGTCAAACTGGGAAAAAGTTACTAAAATGTTATTTGTAATTGTCAGGTTCAGTTATGAAATATTCTAATATCAAAATCAATCAGATTAAAATGAAACAATCTCCAACTGAAAAAAAGTGAATTGTGCCTGTGTAGCATCAATAATATTTGCAAACTGCTCTTTACTGCTCCTAACGCCGTTTAATGACACCGTTTACCAAAAACTCTACCGACCCCACAGATCTAACTATAGCTGGATCTGCATCTCTGTGTTGTATGTTAATTTCACAATGAAGTCAAACAATTGTTTTACATGTCCCTGTTTATTATACTAGGGTTTTTTTTTTTCCTTTGCTGGGAGAGGCTCTTAAAAAAAGCTCAAAAAGTAAAAGAAGCACAGTGCAGTTTGAAACAATAACAAACAATATTATCATAAAAGCAGATTTTGAATTAAAGTAGCAACATAGAGACGATCTCATGTCCGACCATAATAAAAAACAACACACTCCTGTCAGATCTATAATCAATATATTTCATGAGGCTTATTAAGAAATTCAACTATATGCAATCTTAGTAAATGATACTAATAAAAAAATAAATAACAATTTGAATATTTTACAGCTGAAAATGTACGACATTGATGTGTTTCCTAAACGCTTTTGGGCCTTGTGTAGATTTACAATAACATGATGAAATAGACATTTCTGTTCATTAATGAGCCTTAATTGCAAAGTGTAGCAAACTGTTGAACATTTAGAAACTAAAATCTTTCTTTTCTTTTATTCATAAGATGTAACAGCAAAACCTGGAGATGACGTCATTCTTCACTGTCAAGGTCCCAAAGTCTTCAAATTGTTAGAGTGGAGAAAATCTGATCTGAAGTCAGATTACGTCTTTTTCTACAGAGAAAACCGCTCATATGAGAAGTACCAACATCCATTATTTTGTGGTCGAGTGGAGCTGAAAGCTTTGGAGATAAAGGACGGAGATGTGTCTGTGATTCTGAAGAACGTCACCATTCATGATACTGGAAGATATGAGTGTTGTGTTTCAGTGAGCAAAACACCTCAACTCATCATCACCATCACTCTGACTGTCTCAGACTCAGGTGAGTTAGTGTGTGTGTGTGTGTTTGTGTTTCCTGGTTGTTGATGTGAGAGTGAAACATCACAGATCAGATGTTAGTGTTTTCTAAAGATGTTGTTGATGAGACTTTGTAGAAAACTGCTGCTATGAGTGATGTGATCAAAGTGCAGTAGATAATGTCTGACAGGAGTTTGAAGAGGAAATGGATTCACATCTACTTCTTCTTCTACAGGTCACAGTGATGAAGAACCTGAGGATGAAGGAAACAAGGACGGAGGAGACAAGAATGGACATCTTGGACTAGTAGCTTTTGCTGTTTTTGTTCCCGTTGGTTTTGCTGTTTTTTTTTTTTTTTTTGTATCTATACAAAAAATAAAGTCACAAACCAACGTCCCGCTGAACATCAGCAGGTGTAAAATGTCTCTGACCTGTTTGTTCCTGAATGTGTGAATGTCCTCTGAACATGGAGAAACAACCAAGCTGCAGGTGTCATACATGTACTGAATTTGTGATCATTGTCTCAAACCCTCCAACAGGATTTATTTTTCTATAATTCTCAGTGGATCCTACAAAAAAGACCAAACTAAGTGTTTTAATCTGCATGCAAAACACTTCTCATCTCTGTTCATGGCTCTTATCAGTGTAGCGTATTGTTTTATCTCAACACATAACTCATTTCACACACTTTAGAAATAATTCAGTTTTTATAAAGACTCAGTCATCAGTGTTTGTTCATCGTCAGCGTTTTCCCGACTAAAGTGGAGAACATCACAAACCTATGTGAACACAAGTTCAGTGTATGTGTGTTATCTATGTTAGATATACATATAAAAAAAATAATTGTATTAATCTCAGGGGAAATTGTTTATACAGGCTACTGTATGAGTTCAGTCACTGTATCAGTCTGTAAACAGCTGCTCATTGTCTCTTTAACAACAATGTAAGTGTGTCACTTAGTGGATAGTTATTCATCAATAAATGAAAACATTGTTGTTGTTGTTTTATTTTCATATTTGATGCAAACAGCTGGAACACCTCAGTCCTGCAGTGTGAAACTCATCAGCCTCTGTACTGATTGATCCACTTTTACTTTCGTATAGTTAGTAAGGAGACTCTTCTTGTTCTGGTTACATTTTGTTTTGTAAGATTTGTTGATTAACAGACCAGAAGAAAAACCAGAGTTCAGTTGTTTGTTTTTATTGCAGCAACATTTCATTTTAATTCTGTGGTGTTTGTAGCTTTTGTTGTTTTCTCGCGCGTTTTTCTTTAATTGTTTTCATCACACATGATTTGTTTGGTGACTTTCAGATCAGATTTCTGTTTGAATTATTTTTGAAATCTACATGAAAGTTAAGACATATTCACATGTTTCACATAAATTAGATGAACAAGAGCTGTTGTGACGTAAACATCTGTAATGAAAATTCTGAATTTAAATTAAGAAGTGAACCAACACATATAGGCTGAGGGTTTTTGTTGTTCTCAGTATAATGATTCAAGATTCTTTATTTGTCACATACATAGTTATACAGTGAAATGCATATTAGTATCACAAGCATTTCAGAACATGGCTAAATACATACAGTGGTTCGAAAAAGTGTTTGCCCCCTTCCTGATTTCCTGTTTTTTTGTATGTTTCAGATCAAACAAATTTAAATATTAGACAAAGATAACCCAAGTAAACCACCTGCTGACTGCTTCCTTGAAACAACTTCACTGAAATGTCAATGTAAAATGTGTTTTCAGCCTGCAAATAGAAACAACTAAATTGAATCTAATAAAGCTTTAGATTGGATTATTAGATTATTCTAATCTTTTCATTATACACACACCATTTCCATAATAAAAAATAAAATCTGATTTGTCAGTTGCTGGAACCTTTATTTATAACTTTTATATAAAAGTGCAAAGAAAATATTTTTAATATTTTCACCAACTAATTAAAAAACAAGAGGAACATTATGTTTTTAATATTGTTACAGAGACTGAGCAGAATATAACCATTCCAGTATGTGTCAGATCTCGTCTTTGTGACCTGTGTGATCTTATTCTTTGTCAATCATATGATTTCACTGGCATTTTGAAGGTTTAATGACGAAGCTGTTTAAACCGTGAAGGCACATTGTTAGATATTGTATGTTGTCATGTATACTATGAAGTGGTCAGTAAATGACCACAAGGCGGGAGATGTAATTTGTAATATATCAATATAGATATATAGATAGAGCTCTCTAGATCTCTCTCTCTATATATATATATTTTTTTTTTCATACATTATACCTTCTTTACAGTATGTTGTACTTTAACATGTATAACCTTTGTCACGTGTACATCCTGTGACCAACTGCTAACATTTAGCTTCCTCCCTTAAGTGTTGAAATGTGATTACTAAGGAGTATCTTCTCTGTCTGTAGATTGTTCTTTGCCCCCACAGGAAATCATGTGCCTTTAACAATGGTTCTAATCAGTCTTGAAATCACCCAGAACAGCACATAAAAGGACATTACATAAACTTCCATACATATACACAACTCACAAAAAGTTAGGGATATTCAGCTTTCGGGTGAAATTTCAGGATGAACCTAAAATGCACTATAACCTTTACAG
>JAUMHL010000113.1:0-14114 GCA_032362345.1 Sandelia bainsii | reverse complement strand
AGCCCACGTTGTTAGCGGGGCACCACCTGGACAACCAGCGGTTAAATGACGACATGCGGCTAAACATGTCATCACTGTCATTCAACAGATTAAAGACAACAAGATAATAATCCACAGAAAGCATCATCTTGTAACATCTTACAGTAGTTGATAAGAAAAAATCTATATCGGGTTATGAGATGTCAGTCATATCGCACAGCCCAATGAAGGTGTGATCAATTAACAGTAAAAATTAATAGAATAATAATAATAATAATTACATTATGACAGTCTATCTTTTCTTGTATTCAAAGACCCTGAATATATCTTCAGCAGCACATCATCAAATCCCACATATAAGAGATTATGATGAACAATGCATTCGTTGTTTACTTCCACCTTCAACTGGAAGAAAATGCATTTTTGGTGGGATATGGCTGAGGTGAAGATACACCTAGTTCATTTAACTGATCATATTTTATAAGGTTACTGTAATTTCCATGTGCTTTTTTGTGTATTATCTTACATACTAACTTCTCAGTCATCCAGGTGAAGTTACTGCACTTGAATCCATAGTGCTCACAATGATTATGACATTAGCTGTTGTTGTTTTCTTTTGCCTATGTTCCTCAGTACACCAATGGATCATTCTTTCTTACCTTGGGTATAGGTAATACAACATTCCCCATCGTTGTATTGGGTATGCCCAATGTTTGTGCAATGCCTTTTTGTTTTACCCTCCTTTCTCAAATTCAAAATGACTTGATTTTCTCTCAGTTAAAGTTGAAAATTAATCACATCACACATGCCAGGGTAAAAAGAAACACCAATCAGTCATATTGATAAGGGACATTTTTGCTGTGCAGAATTAAAGACGAAATTAAACTCGGGACGCAGATGATGCACTTTACATTCTCTTTAATCAGATCTGGTTATCATAGACAACCCTATTCTACAAATGAACAATGAAGTATGATGTCCTATATACTACAGTATTGCATATGAAGAAATCATTATAATTGATCAACCTTTTGCAAACTGTTCCCAGGCTCCAGATGTCACATGACTAGTTTGGTTTACGCCTTCATTTTGGCAGGAACAGCACAAATGAAGATGAATGGCTCCAGTGTGGATTTCAAGCTGCCGGAGTTGACTGCACAATTAAATTCTAAACTGAAGTGAGTGTTCTTAAAATGGCCAAATACTAACTAAATAGTTAGCTAATCTAATGACCACATTTATTTTGAACAGCTGAGTTCATTTTCACTTGCCACACCCTGGCCTGATTACTGCCAGAACTGTTGAGTCAAGAAATCACTTAAATAGAAGCTGTCTGACTAAGTGAAGCAGATAAAAGATTTCAAAAAAGTAACACATCATGCTGTGATCTGAAGAAATTCAAGAACAGATGAGAAACAAAGTAATTGACATCTATCAGTCTGGTAAGGTTTACGAAGCAATTTCTAAGGCTTTGGGGCTCCAGCAAACCACTGTGAGAGACATTATCCACAAATGGTGAAAACTTGGAACCTTCCCAGGAGTGACCGGAAGAAGGGGGAAATTACAATTTCACATAGGGCCAAGCAGGTTTGGACTGTTTTTCCCCCTTAACAAAAGTTTCTTTAAAAACTGCATTTTGTATTTACTCAGGTTATCTTTGTGTGACATTAAAATTTGTTTTTATCATTTGATTAATTTAAGTGTGAAAAATATGTATAAAAAACAAACTTTTCACAGCGCTGTATGTTTAACTTAAGAACAGTTAACCACAGGATCACTGTAGGAATTAATTCTGAGAAGGCTCCACCTCATACATGAAAACCATCATCCACCCTTGCTTTGGTCGTGCCATGAACATTTCATGACAGGTGAATCAGTCAACTGTCAACATGGTGGTGTTTTTCTTTTCTGGGGTCGCGTGACATCAACTCCTGAAGCTCTATAGCCTTCTAACATGAATATAACATGTTATCAGAGACCCCTTACAACATCTGCTAAGATACAATCTTTCTCCCTGAGAAACACATTACTTTCCCAAGGTAGTCACTGTTTCAGGTTTTTGAATCCATATAGGTAAAAGAGACCTTATTTAGAAAAATCACTAGGTTATTTAACCCGTACATTTATTGTATATGAATTAACATGTGACTTTTCAACTGTGTCATTCGGTAGAATTGTTTCCCACAAGTGCTGCACAAATATGGCTTCTCACTTGCGTGGATTTTTAAATGACCACTCAGTACTGATGATTGACTGAACTTTTTCCCACAGGTGTCACAGGAATATGGTTTCTCCCCTGTGTGGACTATCAAATGTCTTTTCAACTGTGAATTTACCTGGAATCCTTTTCCACATGTGTCACAGGAAAATGGTTTCTCCCCTGTGTGGACTATCAAATGTCTTTTACACTGTGAATTATCCCTGAATGTTTTCCCACATATGTGACAGGAATATGGTTTCTCTCCTGTGTGCACTGTGAAATGTTTTTTCAATTGCGACTCTACCCAGAATCTTTTCCCACAGATGTCACAAGAATATGTTTTCTCCCCTGTATGGACTATCAAATGCCTTTTCAATTGTGAATTTTCCCTGAATCTTTTCCCACAGGTCTGGCAGGGATACGGTTTCTCACCTGTATGGATTAGTGTATGTTTTCTCAAATTGGAACTTTCCGTGAATCTTTTCCCACATGTGTGGCAGGGATACGGCTTCTCTCCTGTATGGATTAGTGTATGTTTCCTTAATTTGTATTTTTCCATGAATCTTTTCCCACAGATGTTGCAAACATATGGGACAAGCTCTAACATGCTAGAGTTATACACAATGTCTCTGTGACTTATGGTTTTGTGAAGTCTTTTCTCTGTATTTTCAGTTGATCCTGAGTCTACATGTTTGCTTTCTTCCTGATCATGAATCAGCTCAGTAACAGTAGAGCTATGAGAGAGGAGCACCAATTGGTTCTGGTTGGCTACAGTAACTTTCCTCATAAATAGGAATCAAATTGACGTTTTCAGTCTCCTGCTTCAGAACAAGCTGCTCTTCCTCCTGGCTGGTGCAGAGTTCCTCCTGTTCCTCTTTAATCTGTGGAGGATCTGGATCCTCTTGGTCCAGCCTGGAGTTCTTCTCCTGGTTACAGAACTGCTGGTCAGAGAGAACCTCCTCCTCCTGACAGACATGTTTCTGTGAGTGCTCTGGAGAGACAATGGGACACAAGGAACAGGTTACTAATGTTATGGTAGTAAATGTACAGAGGGCACCATGGGTCATCCATCCATTATCCTAACTGCTTTTCCTGTTAAGGGTCGCTGAGGTGCTAGCGCCAATCCTAGCCCAACCACTCTCTGCACAGCTCTCAGCCTACAGCCCACCCAGAATACATCTCTCCCACCTCTCCATGACCCTACCCCACTGCAAATTCCCCTAGCCCAAAAGCCCCCCCGCCCAGGTGAGGAATGAGCTCTGGATGGCAATTTATTTGTCTGAGCGTGAAGCTGGGGACGGTACTATGCATGTGGAAAACATCCTGCATGGTGTCAGTACCACAGACATTTCATCCGAAAGACTTCAGGGAGTACAGGCTGGTGGTAATGATCTACCTCTCACCTGATGAATACGTTGGAGAAGCTGGTGCGGGGTCATCTCAGCCTGCTGGTGAGCTCATCAATAGACCCTACCAGCCTGGCATTGGGGGTTGAGGTTGCTTTCATCTCCCTACACTCCAAGTCATGTTTTTTGACTTCTCCAGTGCTTTCAACACTATGCAGCCTGTGCAGGCCAAGCTGGACACATGGGGGTGAATGAAAATGATCAATAAGGCCAGCTCAGTCCTGGGGATGCCCCTGGAACCAGTGCAGGTGGTGGAAGAACAGAGGACGATAGCCAAGCTGTCAACTCTGCTGGAGAACGACTCCCACCCCATGTATGATACTGTTACAGCACTGAGCAGCTCCTTCAGTGACAGACTGGTACAGCCAAAGTGTTTGAAGGAGCGGTGACATAGGTCTTTCCTTCCTGCTGCTGTGGGACTTTACAATCTGATTTGCTCCTACTGTCTGTGAAAGCTATGACATTTAAACGGACCGTAGTGCGATTGACTGTTTGAGCCTTGCCTTAACTCTTATTTGCTGCTATTGTTATTTCCTCTGCTGCTGTAACACTGACATTTCACCAGCAAGGGAAGAATTAAGGTTTGTCTTATGTTATCTTATTGGGTGAGAGGCGGGGTACACCTAGACAGGTCACCAGTGTGTCAGAGGGCTGACATATAGAGAGAGACAGCCATTCACATTCACATTTATGGGCAATTTAGAGTCACCAGTTATCCTAACTGTACGTCTTTGGACAGTGGTAGGAAGCCAGAGTTCCCATAGAAAACCCATGCAGACACGGGGAAAACATACAAACTCCACACAGAAAGGTACCCGGCCAACCTGTGCATTTGAACCCAGGTCCTTCTTGCTGTGAGGTGACAGCCACAAACCCACAATGAAACACGACATCAAATAAAATGTATTATTTCCACAACTCAATCTTTATCACATAAAGGGCCTGATTTACTAAGATCCCAAATAGCAAGTACTAAATTGCATGCACAATCTTGAGAATTGTGTGTTTTGTTAGTTTGCGTTTTGCATGTGACCTACTAGGACAGGGGAAGGCAACCCTGGTCCTAGAGAGCCACAGCCCAGCTTGTTTTACAGCCATCCCTGCACTTACAGCTTCTGATTAACTGAACACACCTGATCCAGATAATAAGCAGTGAGTAGGGCAGAGATAGTTGGAAAACAAGCAGAGCTGCAGCTCTCTAGGACCAGGGTTGCCTTCCCCTGTCCTAAGAAAAAATGCGTGATCGATAACAGGTGCAACCACAGTGGAGCCAACCTTACGTGTCCTGGAGAAGGACCAGTGTAAATCTAATAGGAAATTCAATCCAGAGGAGTTAAAAGTGTTAGTGGAAGAGGCTGATAAACATGAGCACTTAGCTCACCTAACAGCTCCAAAATTGCATTGCTGGTCAGACGATATGTTTCTATTATTTTCATTGCAAATTTATTAACACTAGTGGTAAACACGCATTCTTGATGCAGTTTTTCCATTTCCCCTATGTCTCCTCCTCGCCCAAATAACAGCAGCGAACCCTTAGATCAGTTAGTGCTGTTGAGAAATGTATTAATTTAACGATGCTGAACTTTCATTATGACGTATCTGATAAGATTGAGAGTAGAAGATAAGAGTAGACTGCTAAATGTACATGAAAATCTGGACTCATTTAAATTTCAGCAACTGTTAAAATACTGTTTCGCATTCATGGAAGCTTTATTCAGTTAAAGAAAATAAAATACCAAGAGGCCCAAAGCACTGGATATATAACGTAAATTGTGTGTAAACAAAAACATAGGCTGTTAGATTTATAAAGTTGTGCATACACCTGGTTCTGTTTTACAAGTGTCATATGAGTGGAACTCAGTGCACACAAACGAGCCTCATTTAAAAGCTTGGAACCTCCACAAGGAATCAGGGAACATTTCTCCCTCCCAATATTTGTCATGACTAGCGATTGTTTGCCTTCAAAACATAAACGAAAACAAATGTTTTCCTCTCAAAAGCAAATAACAGGCTCCACAATGTTCACTGAACTGTTCACATTTGTTGGTTGGGCAGCATTTGATTGTTAAAAAAGCATGTTGACTATAATTCCCTTAATTCTGTGTATTCTAGTGATGGGAAAATGATACCGAAGCATCGAAGCTTGTGTCAGTCAATCTGAAGCGTAGTGAGTCGAACCACTGTGTCGGAGCTTGTATCAAAACGCCGCTGTCACGTGACCAGTGACGTTTAAAGCTTCAAACGTCATCAGTGCTTCACAGCGCGCTTCATCGGTTTGACAGCTTTGGCGCTAAATTCACAGGAAGCCTGTATAAGATCTATCATTATCATTTAAAAGTGTTAAAAGTGAAGAGAGATTTTTTGACAGATGGCGAGTAAAAGCAGAAAAGGGCGTTTAAAAGTTTGGGATCACTTTGATCTCAAACCACAGAATAAGGATATAATATGTTGTCTTCTTATGTTCTACATCACACATGTCCAACGTCAGATCACATTTTATACGGCCCGCAGCTTCGGTTTTATGGCCAGGAGCTGTCCGGGACAAAAAAGTGCGATTGGACCTGACATTTTGACCCAGACCTCTATTTTATACAATTGTATTTTGAACAGCACCATAACATGAATATACTGCTGTCCCTGTTAGTTTAGCTGGTAAAGTGCTGCATCTTGAAACCTAAGCTCCAGGTTCGCATCCTGGTCGTGATAAGTAGATATTTGTGTTTTTTTGTTTTTAACTCCAAATCACAAATCTGTTTCATAAATTGATTCGGCAATGTGTGTTTGGATTAAGTCTGTCATTACACTACTATCCTCTTTATTTAAAGTTGAAAAACATCACTTACTTCTGGTACAGTGACAAAGTCTCTTCTAAGAAAGAAATTCATTATTTAATGTCTAATGATTGTGTATTTGTTAAATAGTATAAATGGACAAGGACGTTAGCAGAATGAAACAGACTTTACTGAGCTTTTACTGGTGACAGACTGAAACAGTTGCTGCTGCTTCACTTGCTTTGACCTCAGTTAACCACCAGATGTCGCTGTTCATACTCGGGCTGGGCTTCGAATCTTTTTCGGCACAAATAGAAGGAAAGACTCAAAGCTTCACGAGGCTTCATTTTCCCATCACTAGTGTATTTGCTACTATAGAGTTTCAGTTTAACTTATGTGATTCTAGTTACTATAGAATCACAACCAGATAATTTACAAAGGCTTTTAGCATGAATGACTAAATTGAGGAGGCTCAGCAAAGACAACAGCTGCGTCCTGCTTAATCTGACTCACTTTACTTTTCACCCAATACCCCCACGTGTGCAGTCGCTGACCCCCCAAGTATGAATGAAGACTTCGCCCCTTTACCATCAAATATCAGTCTGAATATCAACCCTTCATTTGAGCTGCCAGCGTGAAGAACGACAGAAACACGGTGCAGTTTTACTGACTGTGACACATGGTCGAGTTCGTCCATCAGGATCAGAGAAGCTGGAACCAGACATGACTGTTACATACAGCTGTGGTGATCTCCAGTACCCAGACCACATGTTTCTAACATGCATCTGTAAATAAAAAAACAAAACAAAAAAACACGGTTGTGATGTGGCAAATAATCGACGATTAGCTCACAGATGTTAAACAAATGGCTTCTTGAGTTTTCTACAGGACTGATGATAAATAATAATGAGAAATGTAAGTGATCTACACACTGGTGTTTTATCTTGAGCCGCATGTTGCGGTGTAGGCTACATGTGTGTGTTAATCAAGCTGCTGAAAAATCACAGGTTACGATCATCCGAGCAAATAAAAACAAATCATTATGATCCTATAATTCTCCCGTTGTTTCATACAGACCATCAGTGTTTAACCTACCTATCCTGTGTAGTTTTATCTCAGGTTTCCAAACCACATCCAACAGTCTGCGCTGACGATCGATCTCTGCTTCGTACTCGACGATAGTTTTTTCAAAGACTCTGAATATTTCTGCAGCAGCAGCTGTTAGTCGCTCGGTGACAAAGTCTCTCAGAGACTGAACCGAACTCATCGCTGCTTCTTTACTACTTAACTATTTATCTACGATATAACTACACCACCGTCTTCTACATCCACTGAGCTAACGCTACTACCGCCGTGGTTCACTTCCGCTCGGTGTCGCACTGGGAAGTTCCGGCAGTGGACGATGTGGTTCCACTTTGAACTTACGGCTAGTGATGGGACTCGCTGTGTCGAGGCTTCGGAGCGTGTGTCGAGTAATCGAGGGAATTTTTTCGATGACGTATGAAGCCTCGCTAGCGGGACGTACCACGTGAGTGGTTCAGAAAGTGGTTCGCGCTCTGGCGTGCCGTTCAAAAATATATAGGACAGAGAAACGCAATAAAAGGAGTGAATGCGTTTTCCCAAGCTACAAAAGCACATTCACCACCTCATAACCCAGGTTAAGTCTCAGAGAAATACACACGTTAATGTTATGTAGATTTATTCAGTTCTGTTGAGAAAGTATGCTGACACACACAAACGAAAATACTTAGTTCCTGCCTCATTATTCCCATGATAAACTGTGACAAGACAGCTTCATGAGCATTAGAGTTACACTACGAACACATCTGCCTGTCTTACAGTCTTTGACCAGCAGTTTGTGAGCACATGAAGCCAGAGATGAAGCCTCGAGAAATGAACCATTTTACGAACCAATTGGCTGCGAGGCTTCATGAAGCTTCATCTCGCCATCACTACTTACATCTGTGTTGAACAGTCATAAAATCAGTGAATACATTTTAGAGATTGCTCTTTACACTGAAGTTCAAAGAATTCAAACGAAGCTTATAAAATCACATCTTTGGACTCGCAAACTCTGTTTTCTTACTCTACTACCGTTTTCTTTTACTTCTGCAATTCCATCCAAACTCTGAAGCAGTAGCGCCATCTTCTGTGTGACTGACAAATGTTTTAGCATCTATGATAGAACACGGACTAAATTACATATTTTCCATATGACATAAACCCTATAAACCAACCTTACTCATCTTAAATATTTTCTACATTAACTTAAATATAAAACAAACACTTTATGTGCACACTTTGTGTTTTAGTGATGCGTCTTCTTTCAAATTAACATTTCTTGTTGATCCCAAGTCTACATGTTCCTTCCTTTCTGATCTTGGCTTTCAGTTAGAGCAGAGATATGAGAGTGGAGCTGACAATCACCGTGGTCACTGCCCTCACAAGTAGTAGTTAACATAAAGGTCATCAGTCTCCTGCTTCCTTACAAGCTGCTCTCCCTGCTGACTGGTGCAGAGTTCCTCCAGTTCCTCTTTAATCTGTGGAAGATCTGGATCCTCCTGGTCCAGACTGGAGTTCCTCTCCTGGTTACAGAGCTGCTGGTCAGTGAGAACCTCCTCCTCATTACAAACATGTTGGTGTGGGAGCTCTAATGAGACAAAGGGAGAAAATTTAGTTCTTGTTAAAGCATTCATCCTGTTTGAAACAAACCTGGACTTAAACAAATCACTGCATGAGAAGAGAAATGGACTTGAGTTTCAATTTGCAACTTCTCATCAGACATAATCTTTATTATAGAGTAGGTATAAACCACCTGTAGTGAGCAAGAGCACAGTGAAAATAATAAGCAAATGCACACTGACAAAAAAACCAGACAATTTAATTCATGATTGTGAATTACCTGTGTAGATTTTGATGCGCTTTCTCTGTCAACTTCTCAGCAAACCTCTTCCCACAGGTGTTGCAGGCGTACGGCTTCTCACCCGTGTGGGTTCTCATGTGGACCAACATGTTTCGGCTACGCGTGAAACTTTTCCCACAGGTTTCACAAGAATACGGCTTCTCACCTGTGTGAGACCTCATGTGGACCAACAAGGCTCTGCTACGTGTGAAACCTTTGCCACATGTTTCACAAGAATAGGGCTTCTCACCTGTGTGCATTATCATGTGCTGTCTCAATGATGTACTTCCACTAAATCTTTGCCCACAGGTGATGCAGGAGTACGGCTTCTCACCTGTGTGGGCTCTTCTTATGTGGACTTTCAGGTCACCACTATTTCTGAAAGCTCTCCCACATGTTTTGCATGAATATGGTTTCTCACCTGTGTGAATTCTTGAGTGAACTTTCAGTTGCGATGTCTGTCTGAAACTTTTACCACAGGTGTTGCAAACATACGGCTTCTCACCTGTGTGGATTCTTAGATGTCTCTGAAATTTTGATTTATACTGAAAAACCTTTCCACAAGTGTCACATTTTAAAGTCCTTTCATCTGCGTGAGTATTACAGTGGGTCTCTGACACGGGAGAGATGTCTAGACTGTGGCCGATGGAAGAGGTGTAAGAAAGGAGCTGATGGTCAATGATTGTTTGTGGTTCATTGTAGTCTCTTTCCTCATAAACAGGAATCAAATTGACGTTATCAGTCTCCTGCTTCAGAACAAGCTGCTCTCCCTCCTGACTGGTGCAGAGTTCCTCCTGTTCCTCTTTAATCTGTGGAGGATCTGGATCCTCTTGGTCCAGACTTGAGTTCCTCTCCTGGTTACAGAGCTGCTGGTCAGTGAGAACCTCCTCCTCCTGACAGACATGATGCTGTGGGACCCCTTGGGAGACAAAAACATATTTTTTTAAAACTCAATTTTAAATCTGCATATTCAGACAATAGTCCGGGTGTTTTTTTATTTAAAAGTCCTACACTTATACACATTAAATCTGGACTTAAATAACAAGGTAACTCCAGTAACTGTTAAAATACTGTTTCAGATTTGTGAAGCCACCATTCTTGAATCGCAAAAGGGCGATTTCACTGGTCTCACAGTCATTCTTAGGATTATGTCCTGGTACCTCACAACAGTCAGCCTACTGCTGCACAAACATGGACACTGCCTGCCTGCTTGCAGTCATTTTGTAGGGCTCCTCCTGGTCCTCCATGCAGAAGTGAGCAGGTACTGTTCCTGCTGCTGGGCTGTTGCCCTTCTTCAGCCCTGTCCAGTTCTCCTGGTGTAATGGCCGGTCTCTTGGTATCACCTCCATGCTCCTCAGACTGTGCTGGGTGACACATCAAACCTTCTTGAAACCATACATATAGAAGTCCCATCTTGGGAGTAACTGTGCAACCTGACTGGGCTGCAGGTTCTGCCACATGCTACTAGTAGTGATAAGAATGCCAGCAAAACTTGTGAGAAATCAGTCAGGACGGATACGGAGAGAACATCTGTCTGTGGCCATGCACATGCAAAACCAATCTCTTTTTGAGAGGATTGTTTTGCTTTTTCTTCTCCATTGCACCTGTCATCTCTTTCAGTTCCACCAAAGCAGGTGAATCAGATTCACACATGTGCTTCTTAAATAGACAAATTGATATCTCTTAACTTTAATTGACTTGGTGTTATACTGTGACGATTAGTGTGCTGTATGGTAGCTTCCATGATAACACAGTTTCACAGATTATAGGTTTTCAATATCAGACGATACTTTTGTTTCCATAAACGAAAGTAAAGGTTTCACAAATTTAAAAGTGTTTTAAACTGAACCAAGATTTTAACTAAAATCGCGAAACAATATGTGACGACACAACAGAATGAATATAATCTGTGTTTGGACATCTGAGCCAATAAAACAAGTTTAAACCATTAGGATCGTTTGTCAGTCTTTCCCCGTTGTGTTTAACCTACCTATCCTGTGTAGTTTTATCTCAGGTTTCCAAACCACATCCAACAGTCTGCGCTGACGATCGATCTCTGCTTCGTACTCGACGATAGTTTTTTCAAAGACTCTGAATATTTCTGCAGCAGCAGCTGTTAGTCGCTCGGTGACAAAGTCTCTCAGAGACTGAACCGAACTCATCGCTGCTTCTTTTCTAAATAATTATTTACCTACGATATAACTACACCACCGTCTTCCAGCTAACTAGCTACTGCAGCCATAAAGCTTACATTTTTAGGGCTTTCATTGTTTACTTCCGCCCGACGTCACACTATGAAGTTCCGGTAGTGAACATGAGTTCGCTTTAAGTTCCGCCTTCACTTAATTGGCTCGTTCGAGATAAACTGCGCCTGGAAAATGGACGAACAGGCGGTGGCAGAGACAAGAAGCTGCAATGAAGACCAACAGTTTCTAACTTTTCTAGCAGAATTAAAACTACTGTTTGTACTGGAAGTCACACCGAGGTCGGATGCAGAATAAATCTTGTTCTTCTTCTTTCGGCTGCTCCCTTTAGGGGTCACCACAGGGGATCATCTGCCTCCATCTTACTCTATCCTTAGCATCCTGCTTTGTCACACCAACCGTCTGCATGTCCTCCTTCAGTACATCCATGAACCTCCTCTGAGGTCTTGCTCTTTTCCTCCTGCCTGGCAGCTCCACACTCAGCATCCTTTGTCCAATATATTCACTATCCCTCCTCTGCACATGTCCAAACCATCTCAACCTTTTCTCTCTAACTTTGTCTCTAAACTGCTCAACATGATCTGTCCCTCTGATGTACTCATTCCTAATTCTGTCCTTCCTGGTCACTCTCAATGAAAATCTGAACATCTTCAGCTCTGCCACCTCTAACTCAGCCTCCTGTCTCTTTGAGCATCAGACTTGGACTAAATCGTTCTTCTAAATTTACTGCAAACAAGAACCATTGATTACTTAAACACACACAAACCAGCCAGTTTTTGGAAACATTAATGTTTATGACATTTGGTAAAGGGTAAGTTTATCCACATTCACATCACCAGTTTATCAGCTGTTACTGTGGATTCACCGTAAAACAAATATTTCCAATACAAACTTTTAAAACACTGTGATTGTGCTGACAAATTTCATTGTTTAAAATAAAAAAAAAGAGAACTAAACTAAAAGAGACTTAACAAAACAAAACAATTCAGGGAGGTAAAAATGGGAGTTGAAATCGAGTCACTGAGGGGCACGTGTCAGAGAGTGCCATCAGTCATGAACTTTCAACATCACCAGTATGGAGAAAATATAAAGAACTTAAAAATATACAAATACATATATTTAGACTTTAATTAAAGTGAATCTATATAGGTACAGGAGTTCAGTAATTCAACTCAGTTATTGTAAATATGCTTGTTTAATATGAGGCACTTCCAGCGGTTAAACTACCAAACTGCATCATAACTGGTACAAAGTAGTCATCGAGCTGTAGTTCTTGGGAGTGTGTTGAGCACATTATTTATACAAGCTGCTTCTTGACAGCTGCTTTCTAGTTAATTTTCTAATGTATACGTTGCCACGAGACGATCCAACACATTATAAAAACTGATTAATTGAAGAATGTGACAATTTGTTTTTCCTCCAGTTTAGAGAGATCCACTGTGATACAGAGAGACTTCAATTCAAATACCTCCACATAAAGTGTAAAGTAACTGTGCCCGGGAATCTAAATGATGGTGATTGGTTCGCCTGACTGTTTTCATAGAACATTTTCATAAAGTTGAGCCTTTTCATCTTTACTCTGTAGTGTAGCCGAGCACTTTTTCAATCTGTCGAGCTCCATGACGGTTGCAGAGCTGCGAAACAGCCATTGCCGTCACTGATTTTTTAACCCATATGTGAGAACAACCTGAATATCTAAAATTCTAAGACTTCTCATGTGGCCTCTTTAAGTGTGTCACCCCAGCAAACTGTTTCCCACAGGTTTCTGAAATCACCTCTCAGTGCTCCTGCCCGCTTGAGTTTTTTTAATAGTCTGTCTTAAGTATATGGTCTCTTGCCTGTGTGGACTCTCTTATGATTGACCAGTGCACTATTTGTCACAAATCTTTCCCCACAGGTGCTACAGGGGAATGCCTTCTCTCCTGTGTGGATCTGTGTATGATATTTCAATTGTGATGTCTCTCTGAACCTTTTCCCACAGGTGTTGCAAACATACAGCTTCTCACCTGTGTGAATTTCCAGATGACTATCAAAACTGGACTTATACTGAAAAGCTTTTCCACAAGTGTCACATTTAAAGGTCCTTTCGTCCATGCGAGTATTACAGTGGGTCTCTGACATGGGAGAGATGTCGGCACCGTTAATGTGACTTGTGCTTTTGCTCTGCATTTCTAGTTGATCCTGAGTCTGTGTTGTTGCTTCTTTCCTGATCATGGCTTTCAATGACAGTAGAGCTGTGAGAGAGGAGCTGCTGGTCACTGATTGGTTCTGGTTCACTGTGATCACTTTCCTCACCAGTAGGACTCATCACAATGTTTTCAATCTCCTGCTTCGGAACAAGCTGCTCTCCCTCCTGACTGGTGCAGAGTTCCTCCTGTTCCTGTTCCTCTTTAATCTGTGGAGGATCTGGATCCTCTTGGTCTGGACTGGAGCTCCTCTCCTGGTTACAGAGCTGCTGGTCAGTAAGAACCTCCTCCTCCATATAGACATGTTTCTGTGGGAGCTCTAGAGAAACAAAAAATAAGTTGTTATTAAAACATATCCTGTTTGAAATTCACTTTTAAATCTGCACATCCAGACAATAGTCATTGTCTTTTTTATTTCCTGTATTATTTAAAAGTCCTACACATATATTCATCAAACCTGGAATTA
>JAUMHL010000112.1:0-14174 GCA_032362345.1 Sandelia bainsii | reverse complement strand
ACACATTCATTCTGATCAATGTGATGTTATGAAATCTGCTTTTCTTTCACAAACATGCTCATTTCTATGTGTGTCCACACTTCTGACTGGTAGTGTATGTGCATCTATGTCTCCCAGATCTTTCAGTTTCCAACGATTAATTGGCTCATGTAACGGTTTTAGGTGTGTGGGAGCAAAGAGGGAGAAACAGTCACTTCAGAGCATCACAATTCATCTGTCTTTAATACGTGAAGCTGTACTGGGGAACAAGAGAGAAAAAAGCAGAGAGAGAGGAAGGTCTAATTATGCAGAAAACATTATGAAGCAATGTGACAGAAAGAGAGCACTTTGTGGTAATAACAGCAAAGCAGACAAACTGTGTGACAGGGCGAGAGACATGAAGACGCACAGAGAGAGAGAGAGAAAGAGAGGACTGTACAGATGACAACAAAACTAGTCGACTGACAGAGGAGAGAAGAAGAAAAACGCTTCACTCTGTGGCTCGGTTTTCTGCTCGTATGACGTTGTGAGACGATGTTGTTCTGCAGCACAATGTGACCCAAATATCAGAGCATCAAGCAACAGAAGAAAGAAAACGTCTGCACTTTAAGTCCTTTATTTACCTGAACCGAGGTGTCAAGTCGTCTCTTTGCTGTTCTTGTAGCTAATGATGGCGACTGTTACTATCAGGTCAAAGATGGTTTAATTTTCTTTCTGTCACTGTGGTATTCTCTCTGACAACGTAATTATCTTATTAAATGAACTTTATCAGCTCTTATCACACCCATAATTATGCTGCAGCTACCAGCAGGACAGAAGGTACATTTATTGATACATGTAGTAAGACACTTCTACTGGACACAGTAATTATGGCTGAAGGTCCAAGCAGACACATGGACGAGGAAGGTAAGAATCGGTCTTAAGATGTAGTCGCACCAAAACTCACCTTCCTAAATGTGCTCACATGGTGAGGCCAAAAGCAGGATTACACAGAAAACAAGGTGGAAATAATGACCTGCAGGAACCATCACAGCTACTGAGCTAACAGCAATTCTCCTTCTCTGCTGCTCGTATTATTTCACCATGAAATTATAAAACAAGAACACACATTATTTCCTGAACAACAGCTCAGTCCCACCTCCTCTCTCAAACCAGGTGGACATCGGAGAATCGGACAATTTTGCAGGTCAAACTTGAATCAGGTTGAACTTGGGTGTGAAGGGAAGGATGTGGGTCAATTCATGGCCTGAGGTGAATGTTTCACATGAGTAGGAAGCAAATTTTGGTGTGACACAACATCAGGGAGGAAACTGGCCACAATGCTTGTTACTTTAGTAAGATGCTTCTCCCACCTCCCAGATGTGCACATTCTTCCTCCCACAGGTTAACTGGTGACTCTAAATTGTCCATAGATGTGAATGTGAACGTGAATATTTCCACCCTGTGAAACGCTGAACTCTGCCTTTCACCCAATGAGAGCTGGGACTGGCTCAAGGTTGATGAGATGAAATGTTCTCATTGTTACAGAGGGACTGATCTGAATTGAATTAAAAGAAGAAACTGAAGCCACCACTCGAAAAGTTAACTTTAAAAAAGGCAGATACTTGCAAAACCTCATAACAAGCTACAGTGGTTTCAGCTTTTCTGCAGCTCTCATGGTTCAGAATTCAATATTTGCCATCATCTTATTTCTAATAACCAACACTTCATGACTTTAATTCCTGCTCTTCTCACACCTCTCTGCTGTCACTCTAATTCAACACATTTAAACTGAGGCGACAAACACGAGCAGACAGAGATAAGACAGACAAACATTTGGAGGCAGATATCAAAGCTGCTCTCAGCGGGCGTCTGACGAGCCCATGTAAAAATAGGAGTCAGGTCGATGTTAGGTCGAGAACACGCAGCTCCTGTCAAACTCAATCCTCAATCTCAAAACTGGCACGCAGTTTCATTATCAGCTCCGTTTCAGGTACGAACGGAGCTGAAGCCTCGTTTCCTGTCCGCCCCAAGAGGACCGGCTTCTGGAAACATTAGGAGGGGAAGGTAACTGAAATTCTACTGGATCTAAACGTCCCCAGAGATACATGGAGAAGTGCATCTGAGAAAATACACAAAAATGCTTTCTGATTGTCGACACTGAATCATTCATGTTCCTGAGACGATGACTTGTAATGGACTTGATGATCCACTCACTTTTTTACTGCCAGTGAGTTCTCCAGGTCAGAATAAGGACGATATCAACCACTGGAACCTTCACCTAGATGTGCGGTAAAAGAGCAGTCAGTTACTATCAAACATTTCATCTCTGTGTCTGCAGCTAAACCCAGACGGCAAACAGCTGTGTGGATCCAGCTTCTGAGTGACTGGCTGCTCTGTAGGTGAGAAAACAGGGGGCTGTGATAATGACAGAGTGAGCAGCTTTGTTCAAACAGACAGTGTTTGTAGTGACAACAGGATCCCCTGATATTGTTCTGTGTCAGTCTGCTAAGCTCGCTAAACTTGTTAAACTGATAAAAACTGTTAAACTGCAGAATGTCAAGATCATTAAACAAAAAAAATAAATCACAAAAACTCAAATTTCTTCAACTGTTGTTGATTTAAACTAACAGTTAAAAAATGACTAAAATGAGACTGAATCTAAAAAACATTCCCATCAAAATACTAAAAGTGAGCTACACTGTGCAGTAGATGGAGAATAAAGTTCTTGCAGCCTTAAATTGACCCCACACACTCTGTAAACTTTATGTTTGCAGTTTCTTTTCCAATGAACAAGACTTTGCAGTGAAGCTGAGGCATGAAGAAAGAGCTGGCAGAGAGTCAGAAAAGCTTCCAGCGTTTAAACAGCACCAACGTGCAAAAACATCAACCTGCTAAATCAACACCTAACTGTCCTAGATACAAAACACACACACACACACGCCTGTACCCTGAGAGCAAAATACCTCAACCTAAACTGAACCCAAACCATGAATCCAAGTGTGAACTGTCAAACTAATATTTACAAAGGTGAAAAAACAGCTACACTCAACTTTGTCTTCAACACACAATACTGTCCTCGCTTTCCAACAAGTTCTTCAACTGTTAAAGTGTCTTCACTATACACAAACATCCTCATTTTCCCACAAAGACAGAAAACACGTCAGGGTCACTCAGGTGATGTCGCAGCAACAATCACAGATTTGTCCTCAGCTTAGAAAACTGTCTTCTGGTTTCCAGCAAGGACAGAAAACAAGCGAACACACAGTCTCTGAGGAGACACAGTCCGTGCAGCAACCCGATAATCACACAAAATGTCCCGATGAGGAACCACAGGAACCTGTTCTAACAACGCGCTCGTTACTTAATGTGCTGCACATGTACCTGACCCGTCGCTGCTGATAACTAAGACCTGCACATCTTCACCCATCTCTGAGATTTTCTCTCGTTAACTTGCAGATTTATGCAGCGACAGACTCCAAAGCTGAGTCAACGGTGTGATCATGTGACTGAAGTGTGGAGAAACTCAGCTTTGATTTGACTGATCTCAAAACTACACAAGTATTTGTGTGTCCATTAGCGCAAAGTATTTCAAGAAACACACTGGTTGTTTTCTACATTTTCCAAACTGTGTGTTTTTCTCACATCTGAGCTAAAAATGTGAATTCATCAGAACCATCTGCTCCATCTCATCATAATACTGGTGGTGAGCAGGAGGAGAAGCTGAAGATGTTTCACCCAGTTTGTCTGGATAAAAGCTCTGTACAGTATCATCATATTATTTCAAGGATTATCACAACTATTCTTTTATTTTTCTCTTCTGTTTTTCACAGATTAAATCATGAATCATTATATTTAACATCTACATGATTGTATTTAGTCTTCGAGGCAACTGCCTGAGGCCCTGAAACCCTGTTGTTCCCCGATACTGTATACACCGTGTGTGTGTGTGTTTAGCATGCTGGAGAAGCTCTTATCTTTTATCCAGATTAATAAGAAATGTGTGTGTGTGTGTGTGTGTGTGTGTTTTCAAGTTCCTGCAGGTCTTTAACCTCAACTCTTCCCGTGGGATCTCATCATCGCCCCGAGGCAAACTGGGAAAACTCCAACACACACACACACACACACACACACACACTGAACCCGCTGAACACATCCTCAGTGTTTACTCATTAATTCTCTCACACACACACAGCAGGTTTGATCATGTCTTGAACATGTCTCCATCCCTGCATTTGTAAAGAAATTCACCAGTGTTTGTTTCTGGAGAGAAAAAAGAAGAAGAAAACGGAGAATTCAGGAAAACTTTGACCTGATTTTTGGGTCAGTTCGTCCTTCTCCAACAGCCCTTTTATTAAAGTATAAATAATACATTTCCTGTGCAGCTGGCACCGAAACTCTCAATTTGTACCAGTACGATTAGTTTGAACCTGAGCACAGGAAGCAGGTCAGTGGAGGCCATTTATCAGACTGTCAGAGGAAATATATAACAGAGGAGAAATGTCTTTGTTTTCCTGCTCTGACCTTCTTTTCAATTAAAACCTTTTTCTTGTTTATCGCTCTCCGTCTCTGAACTTCTGCTCTTTGTCTCACACCGTTTGTTGTTCAGCTATTGTCTTATCTTGTATCGTCTTCTGCCTGTGGCCTCAGAGAACTGATTTACAGATGATAAGATGATTTTCACCTGAACTGTGGATTCTTTGAAAACTAAATTCCTAATATCAAAAACTTAAATGAGGTATTAATCAGATTTTAAAGGGTGGATGATTTACTTCATTTACACATCAAGGTGAAATATTTAACAATGTAGAGCATCTGACTGGTGGATTTTTGTTGGAAGTACTTTTATGTGCAACAGATATTCAGGTTTTAAATAGATTTACTCCAGATTTGGTGTAAATGAAAAGATTCTGCTATGTTAAGGGGTTTTCTAGTGAGTTTCTGGATGAGTTAAGGGTCAAAAAACCCCTACAAATCCTGTAAATATAATAATTTTAATTATTAATGTTAGATGGAAATTCAGTGTTTGGGGAGAAAAAAAGATAATATAGTGTTTATGATATATATATAAAAAAACACCTTTACATATATTTTATATGCATATCATATGCAGAGTTTTTTAACAATTGTTTGTCAAACAATTTGTTTTTCACAGCAGAGTATTTATATACGTCTTAAAATGTGAGTGAAGTGAGACTTTGATGTTATTTGTACCTTAAACTCCTTCTTAAAATACCATATTCACTTTATTAATCAACAGGTGAATTACTTTTGAAGAAAAAAAAAAGATCCAGTTTAGAAATAAAAAAAGGACCAAAGTGGATTTAGGAGGAAATAAAGTTGATACTGTCACAAGCACTGATCCAGTGTTTGTAAAAAAAAAAGAAGAAAAGAAACTAAATCCTTCCTTACCTTAAATTCAGGACTGTCCAATCAAATGCAGCTTCACAGGAGAGCCAATCAGTGACGGAGAAGGTCCAGGCAGAGAGGATGTAGGTCAGACTCCAAACGTTGTTCCAGACCAGGAGCTGATTATCTCGTGTGTTTAGAAATCTGTGGAGAGAAAGTGTAGAGAAAGTGTGAGTCAAGGCATCTTTAGGTGCAGGATTCCCTGAGAACTGGGACAAACAGATCAGACTACAGCAGAATGAAGTTCAAGTGGAGCAAAGTATCACAAACCGTCAGCTACTGAAGGTGTCGTTACCCTGTTTGGCATTTTATTCAGACATCAGACCTTTATACAAAAACGTGTGTGTGTTCTCCTCTCAGCACATTATTATTTTACGTGCGAGTTATTTTGTTGTGTTGTGAAATACAGCCTGTATTTCACAACACTTAATATGTTGTTGAAACAAGTTTTGTCCATACAAACAGTGTCTGACACTGGTTTGTTTTTAGGTTCTATGTATCTTAAATGAGTTAATGATTTGTAGTAAATACCTGAAAAAACGGATCAGTTTTTCCTCTATTAAGTTTAAAAGTCCTTCATGTGATTTGACTCTGCTTCACTTTTTGGTGAGATCAAGACAACCGACTCGCAGCCAGCTGGAGCTGGAGTTGGTTCCTGTTGAATCTGTGGTGCTCTGCGGGGGGCTACGCACCAGCAAACCTGGCTTTTCATTGAATGAATGAGCAGCTGCTGCTGACCCAGGCATTGGCATCTGTATGTGTGAACACAGTCAACTAACAACAGTCACACCTGACGTCAGGACCTAACAAGATCTCAAAAATCTAAATCTGCCCCATCTCAGGAAACGTTTTCTATATTTGAGCGACCCCCTCACTGACTGTCAGTCAGAACTCACTTTGCCTGAGAAAATCCACTGTGAAATGGGCCGACGACTGAGTTGATGTGTGTTCTGTATTCCTGATGTGTGCTCACGGTGCCTCTGAAGACGCCTTTCAACTCCAGAACATGTAGAGGAGCAGAAAATTCACGATTTGAGTTGAACACTGTCACTCAGGCTTCAAACCTGAAGCTCGAACTCTTCAGTGTCTCAACTGTGTTTCAACTCTCTAAACCCAAAGATCCAGAGCTGTGTTCGAGTTGTGGTCTTTGAGCTCCTGCTGCAGTTTACTCAGCCCTCTCAGTAAATGATAGAGGAACAATTTGAAGTTTATTGCTGATGAAATGTCGTAAAGCTGAAGTAACTGTGCAGCAGATGATGGGGCCGGGCTGCAGAGAGAGAGAGACAACTGGACTATAACAGTCTGAGGCTTTAACTCGGAGGGAAAAGACATAAAATCATCCGACTGCAGGAAACAAAATCCTGCAGCTCAATTTGCAGATGTTAAATTCTGGATGTCTCCTTCCTCTCATTTGTATAGTTTTTATGTTGCAGCAGTTTCACATTACTTACAACATATTTCACTCTGTTTCCACCACAACCCAGACATGGTCCTAGATCCCAGCACTAATTAGCTGCTTAATTAGAAAATGAAGACGTTACGGTTTGGTTCAGCTGCAGAACACAGAGATCGTGGTGGTTCGACTTTTCTAAAGTCAGAGAGTTTTATTATTTCTGTCCCCACTGTCAGTCGAACTCTACAAAAGCAACATGAGGAAAATCAATTAAAGATAAAAAAAAAAAGTAACAGACAAGGAATAAAAACTTTTAGTTCACCGCAGCAGTGTATTACAACCACTGTGCAAACCAACACACACAAGATCAAACCGTCCACCGCTCAACACTTGTTTAAGTCAAAATTATAACAGAAAACACACAAACTTTAGCTCAGTCATAAAGTGAAGCTTTAGATTTACCAGCCATGAAGCAAACACGGGATTTTTCTGACCTCAGATAAGAAAGTCAGCTCCTAAGGCAACGACATCTAACAGTGAGGAAATGTTGCTCATGTTCAGTTAGTGTCTCTGCACGATGAGGCCATGGAGGTATTAGAAAAACTGTACGCCAGATACATTCATTTCTATGAAAGTTGCTCAATGGCACATTGGCCAAAAAAAAATCATCATGGTTTCAGATTCCAGAGTTAAAAGAGTTTTTCACCAACCTCGTCCAGTCTCACCTCTCAGCCCCCCCTGCACACATGAATGTGGATGAAGTAAAATAACCTTATGGCTCTGGACCCAATGGATCAAATGTAATAATACAAAGAGTCCATTTCACAAGGTTTGTGATGCTCACAATAGGTTTGGCCACCACACTCTCAGGTTTGGGTCGGGTCCAGGCAGACAAATACAGTCTGCATCAACACACTGCAGCTCCTTCACACTGACAAAGTGACTCAGGCAGTGCACCGCTCAACACGCATCTTCTTTGGGCTCTTAAAAACTAAAAACTGCTTCACTGCCCAGCACTGATCCTGGGACAAGGGACCAGGCAGAAGATGGAGATGACTGTGGACACACTGCAGAACACGTTAACCACTCTTGCATGGTATCTCATGATTCTCTGAAGTGTTTCTGTTGTTCCAAAGTGGATCCTCACTCCTCAGTCTAACCACACAGACTAAACGTGATTCAGTTTGTGATTAATGAACTTTGTCACAGTCAAAATCCACACTGCTGATGCTCCATTACAGCCTCTGGTCTGTGCGTTACTGCAGCACGCTGATTCATTTTGCACCACGGCTGACGCACAGTGTCCACATGCCATTCACCCAGCAGCCCCTTCAGCACGGCTGTGACACGTGAGCACAGAGTGAACAACGCTGGCTCATTAAGAGCCTGAAACCTGCTTCACGTTCTCACGCTGAAACTCATACACGATGAGACCAAAGCAATTTTCTATGTTAACATTTAGTACGCAAACGTTTAAAGATCTGCATGAACACACACGCACGCACACACAACTTCCTGTTGACTTCCAGGAGGTTCTGAGAGCAACTTCACAAGAGGCATCGACAATAAAATACATTTTGAAACGTATTTTTAATTAAAAATAGCTTTAAGGATCATTTATAGTTACATGGACACATCCTACACATGTACACTACCAAACATGATGGTAACAGAAGCAAAAGTGAGAAGGAGTGTTTCTTTCTTTGTCGTAGGTGAAAAACAAGTTTAAAAAGATGTGTAACCAGAGTCAAGAATGCTGAATTAAACATCTGATGCATAAAACAAGTAACTAATTTAGTGGCTGGCCCACGTACATGTAAAGTGCACTTTGTCTGGTGCACTTATCTTGTTAGTCAAATTATATTTGAATTTCCACGTGCATATGAGAGAGTGGCTCAACAGCTGAGGTCAGTAAGGCAAAGCGGTGATAAGGCGAACATGCAACAAACCTCCCCAGACGTCACACTCTCACGATCGCATGCATAACTGCGACACTAAGATTCATTGATAATCAACAGAGCAGACTGCAGTCAGACTCAAGCTGAACTCTTCATCGCCAAAACGCCGGCAGCCAGCAGCTCGATGAAGCAATAAAGAGTCACATCATCAGAGCAGAATACAGAATGAAGAGCCTCCATCATTAAGTGTGCAAATGAACCTATTATCTAAGTGCAGTCCAGATAAGAGAGTCACTTTCTGCTCTCTGCACTTCTTTGCTCCTCCTGAGGCTACCCTGGGGTCTAGAGGGCATCGAGCGATGAGGATATGGACAGCAGGGCTCGGAGCTTCAAAGCTCACCCTCCCATCAGTCCTCACATGGCACAGACCTTGGAGGGAAGTGGCAGTCTGCTGCAGCTGTCACTGGAAATAACAGAGAAGTGTGTTTGGGAGCCTTTGGGTGGCGTCGCAGAGAGTTGAGTTATGGGAGACGGCGGCCGGCAGGTTCGAGCAAATGAGCCGAAAACGGCTTCAGAGGCGTTTAGATGAAGAGTGAGGGGGGGAGACTAGAGAAGTGAGGGGATAACAGAAGAAGACAGTAACAGGAAGAGAGATGCTGCAGTGTGAAGCGTGTGTTTGGTGAACAGGTGTGTGCAGAGGTTCCACAGACAGAGGCAAATTCCTGCTTCATGCAAACGTGCTGGTCGGCTCTGATTTGATTGTGATTTGATTGTGATTTGATTGCTGGCATGCAGCAGGGGAAATCACACGCTACCAAAAAAGCTCCCAGAGCTCCATTTCTCTCCACTTTTGTGTTCATTCCTCATGAAAAACAGAAGAACAACATTTGAATCTGGATTTTCTGGAAACTTTTCTCATGATTTCCTTAAAAATAAACTGTTTGTAGAAGAAGAATATTTCCATACAATTTGGTAATAATTATTATTTTAATGGGAATACAGAAAGTGTTAGTTGTGTAAGGTTATGAAGTAGATGCTTGTTATTTCTGAGTGTTTAAGAAATCAAATACTAAGAAGGTGACTGGAAAGAGATTAACAGCTCATATCTGTTAGTTTCTTAGAAAGAAGAAGGAAACTTTTCAGTGTGTCTTCTGCTGAACATCACTGATCTGCTTGGTGATCAAAAATATGAACTTCGTTGATGTTTGGTTGAAGTGTTGCTGATGATCAACAAATAAAACATAGTGATTTTAATTAAGCAGGAAAATCTAACCTGATATTAATTATAGGGATATTTTTTGTATTGTGACAATAATGTCTTCCTCTGTCACAGCAGTATGATCCACTGTTTACAGATAGAGCATCGGTTTGATCCCTTTCAACCAGGCCCTGAAACACACAGAGAGTAAAATACTCACATGAAATGATTCAGTTGTTCATAACACTCGGCAGCTCTGCATTAAGTCATCAAGTCGTCGTTTAATGATCATCACTCGGGACATTATTGCCATGTTTATGAAAATGGAAATAAAATTTGCATTAAACATACAAAGACATGCATCCTGAATCTAATCCAGAGCCACACTGGTCCTGCTTCACGCTCACACACTCTGCAGCCTCCGCGGTTTAAGTCCTGCTTCCTGTCAGAGCTGTCACCTCATGGAGATTTACAGAACCAGTGTCAAACTCACAGCGGGTTAACATGCTCTGCACACGCTCTACTAGCTGCAGCTTTAAATCTGATGACTGACCGTCAGCATAGACCGTGTCTCTCACACTGAAATGTACAGACACATACGAGTCTCTACACAGAGGACACAATGCAGATGAATTAAAGACATCATGCTGTGAGAAGGTACATGTGAGAATTATGTCTCAGGCTGAGCAGTGCGACTGCTGCAGCACTTTGTTGTGTCTATAAAGTCAGTGTGTCATCATCCACATACTGTCCCTCACTTTCTCCAGAACCAGCTTTCACAGGAGTCACTTGTTCACCTGAAGTACCCATTAGTGTGCTAATGGGAGCACAATAATGGCTAAAGACACTAATATTTAATCATTTACAAGTCTCATTATTAGAAAATGTGACGACAGGAGAACGGAAAGTCTCATTTTGTTTTGTAGACATCAACTATACATTGTGTGAACATAGCGTAACTTTGTTCTCTCCTCACTGATACGTGTAGCTGAGAGTGTACATGGGTGTAAATGTCAGCTTGTCAGATACTTTAGCCAGTTAGATGTGTTAACACTAGGAATCGATTTCAATGGACGATGTAAAATAGACATGTGAACAGTAAGTCGGCTTCTCTGTTTGGTCTCGTTTCCATCCCTCTGACGCGACACAAATCTGTGGAGGGAGGAAGAAAAGTGGGAGTGCTCAGTCTCAGCCGACTGATGTGTGTCCCCTCAGATTCTGTGACCCGCAGCAGAACAACAACCAGCTCAGCTTCAGGTACCGTTAAGAAGGTCGAGCAGTGAAACATCAGAGATTTACTGAACTGATCCTCACTGATAGAGTAGAGAGAAGGTTGCTTCTACGTGTGCTGTAACGGAGCAGATAACTTTGAAGTGAATTTCAATCTGTCCAGAAGGCTCATGTATCCTCCTGCAGGAGCACGTCGACAGTAAACAAGTTCTTCCAGAAACAGCAGATTCTGCAGCAGAGCACGTCAAAGGATGTTAACTGAGTCAAACGGCTGCAAATGCTGTTGTGTTTTTAAATATGCAAAGTATTAAAACAGATTGATATGATGCATAGAGCTCGAGTAAAGATCTTTACTTTACTTTAGATCATTATGAGAACCACCAACAAATGGTTCTCTGTTCCTGCAGCAGAAACGTGGAAATCTGCTGCTGCTGCTGCTTATTAACACACAGAGGAGATTAGGGCTCGTGTGTGTGTCTGTGTGTCTGTGTGTGTTGTAGAGTGAATGAAGTCTGCTTGAATGACTCAAATAAAGGTCACAGGACAAATCTTCCAGATATAACAAATAAAGATATGCCAACAAAAAGACAAGGACGAGCCGCACACACTGAAGTGCACACACAGAAACACACAAACACAGACACACAAACACACAGCTTGAGTGTGAAATGTGCTGCAGCCGACCTGCACATGTTTGGCAGTGAGTAGATCCTAGTAGCCTGGAGGTCAGCCAGCACACACACACACACACACACACACACAGGTCAGCTTAATGGGTTTTATGCTGTGAATGTGATTTTCAGAGCTTTGTACATTCCTGAAACTTTGAACACTGAGCCAAGAAAACATGTTGAAACAAATACGGGTGTCAAAGAGCTCATTGACAAAAAACAGGACTACGAGGCATCATGAACACAAATACCTCACATTCCTAAACTCCTGGATAAAACAGCTTCTCCTGCACAGTGAAATCTACACATCTGCTCTTTTATCAGCAGCTGGAAACATTTGAGAGGGCGTGGTCATCTGCAACCGCTCACACAGGAACACCAGGTAATGATCCTCACACAGGATGCATGTAAACGCTCATATGGTGCAGCTCACGTAGCAGCAGATTAACATGACTGATGAAACAGGAGCTGCTGACAGAGCAGAAGAAACACAACCAAGAACACAAAAATGACCGAGGTTAAAATGCAGTTTGGACTAGGTCTGTTGCTTCCTCACACTTTGGTGTGGAAGAACTCAGCACAGAGCCCTGACCCCAACATGACAGGGATGAGCTAAACACCAACTGTGAGCTAGCCCTCATCCTCACTAGAGCCTCAGTGCTGGACCTCAAATCCCTGTAGCAGGGTTCAACATCTGCCGCAAAGACCGAAACCAGATGAACGGAGGCTGTTAGAGCAACGCGTTAATGAACAGGGAGTCACAGTCACACGTCATACTGTCACAGTGCAGCAGTGCAGTCAAAACCTGCGAGTCCAGAGGAAGCAAAGAGGAACAGTAGAAGAGTCAGAAACATATTCCTGCTGCCTGCTGTCACCACCCAACACATTCTCCACGCTGCTGTGTGCTCCCCACATGTAAACGTCAGACAAATGAAATCACAGAAAGCTGCGGGACACGCGTCTGATGGACGCGCAGCAGCAGCAGCATCGAGGTCGGCCCCCGGCCCTCACTCGCGCTGAAGAAATTACATCTGTCTTCATCTCTAAGGCAATTTACCTGAGCCCTGAGCAGCACTGCAGGGTGAGAGAGGACGGGGGGGTCTGCACATGAAGCAGAACAAGTACAAAAACAGGACAAGAGAAAGAAAAAGGAGGATGGATGTCTCTGCCGTCAGTGAGAGCAGACAGGCAGAACACAGCATGTACACAAAGCGAACATGCACACAAACGCACAACAACCTTCAGTCCAACAGTCAGTCAGTTGCACTCCCCGAGGAAAAGCCTTTACCTGCAAACAGCCTCCGAGCTGTGAACAGTAAAGGAAAATGAGACGGTTTAGGTAACTTACAACAGAAAAAGTGTCCAGTTTGGAGCCGATTCATGTGCTTTAAGTGTTTGCTTCCAGAAAGAAGATGATTCGGGTGACGGTAGGAGTGATGTTTGACAGTGGTTCGTCTCTCTGCTGATCCTTTATAAAACTCCTCACCAGGCAGCAGCTGGTTTAGTTAGCCTGGTCACTTGCTGCAGTGAGAACTGTCTTCTTTGTGTCCAGTGATTCAAAGTTTTTAGAAATGTCTTGAAATGTCTAGAAAAGAATCTTGCAGTGCTACTTCCTGTTGTGACAAAATGATCAAACTCACATTGATCCTCTTTAAACCTTACACGGAGCATCGTGCGGAAACTTGGACAGAGCCCAGTTGAGAGTATTTTAATCTTTCCCACCTCCCACTGCATTAGCAGGCAATAATGTCAGCATGACAGAAACCGATTTGGAGAATAGTTGAAGCTCAGGCGAACAGCGGCTTAAGATATTGTCTGTGTTATCCACCATGTCTTTCAACTATCTGCAGCAAGTTTCATGTCTATGCAAGTTGATTTCCACAGAATCAGAACATTAAGCAACAGCTGCCTGGAAGGAAAACAATACATAAACTGTTGGAGGACTTGTAAAATGATCAGGGGGGGGGGGATTTATGGACAACAGGAGAAAACATGCAAAAGCCACAAGTTTGGTCCTTTAAATCTAGTTTCATGCCAAAGCAAATCTCTCCAAATGAGGAATGTTAGCCTGCAGTGTATCTTTCCCCTTCAGCTGAGTTCCTCTTGGAGATGTACACACTTCAAGAAACAGCACTTAAACCATGAAGAACTCCAATAACAGTGCTGCAGGTAACGAGCTTCACATAGACCAACACTTTACTCATCAGTGACTCAGTAATTCAACAAACTGGAACAGATTTTAAAAGACTGTTGACTGTTTTAAAAGAAAGTCTGTTGGTGTTTATTCTGCTTCTTATGAACTTCTTCAGACGAGGAGAAGGATTCAACAAAGACTGAGGAAATTCAATTCAATTCAATTCAATTCAGTTTTATTTATATAGCGCCAAATCACAACAAAAGTCATCTTGAGGCACTTT
>JAUMHL010000111.1:0-14191 GCA_032362345.1 Sandelia bainsii | reverse complement strand
TGTTTATGTAAATATTCCTTTAAAAAACAGTTGTTTTCAGCTACAATAGTCATTTACAATATGAACAATGTCTACACGTTCATTCTGATCAATTTGATGTTATGAAATCTGCTTTTCTTTCACAAATATGGTCATTTCTATGTGTCCAAACTTTTGACTGGTAGTGTATATCGAGAAATATATCTCTTGAAATCTCTAAAATATTCAAAAAAACTTTACCTAAAAAATAAAATACAAGTATGTGGGAGACACAACAGGGAGACAATAACAATACAGTATTTTATACTGTGTACAATACTTATACATATACTTGCTTATACGTACCTGTATACTTATATACTTACAGATATATTGTATATGAAAGTCTATATATACATACACATATATAACCCATAGCTGCAACTAAAAGATATAATTACAGCCACACTACAATGTTGTACACAGTAGAGTTATAAGACACTAGACCAAAGACAACAAAGAGACGAGAACAGTGCAAATGTACTGAATAGGGTACTTAAAAAGTAAACAGTTATCAAATTAACATTGTGCAAATGTGGCAATTGTGCAAGTATTGCAGTGTGCAGTATGCATAAATAAATGTGTCATGTAAACATTCACTCATAGCAGCCTTGAGAAAAAGTTATGTAGTTCAGAGCAGGGTGTGGAGAAGACAGTTCAGTGTGGGAGGGGGCAGCATGGTGTTCAGGAGCCGGACTGCTTGGGGGAAGAAGCTATTGCACAGTCTAGCAGACCTTCTCCTGATGCTGCAGAAAAATCTACCAGATGGGAGGGGGGTGAACAGTTCGTGGCAGGGACAGTGAGGGCCATCCACAATGCTGGTGGCCTTACGGATGCAGAGGGAAGTGTAAATGTCCTGCAGGCTAGGCAGAGAGCTGCCAATGATGCGCTCAGCAGACCGCACAATCCTCTGAAGGGCTCTGCGGTCAGAGGCGTGGCAGTTTCTATACCAGACTGTGATACAGCTGGTCAGGACGCTCTCAATGGTGCCCCTGTAGAAGGTGATGAGGGTGGGTTTGGGGAGGTGCACCTTGTTCGTACGCGAACTGCAGTGGGTCCAGTGTGGCGAGGACTTACAGAGCTGAGGATGGCGAGATTCCATGGTCAGGAGTGGGTGAAGGTTAGATCGGGGCAGGCAGGCAGATTAACAGGCAGACAACGCAGCAGAACAGCAGGACCAGCAGAGTACAGGCAGAAACAGGCTGATCCAGGTAACAGGTAACGACAGGCAAAAAGCAGGTGAAGGCTGGTTGGAGAGGTAACAACCTGGCAAAGTGACAGGGTAGACAGGTCTCTTAAAAAGGCACTTCACAGGTGTCCTCGACTACCCAATCACTGACAGACAGGAAGCAGAATTGCAACCAGAAGATGTCAAAGTAAAAGCACAAAACTAACAACATAAACCAATCGAACGAGGCTTTCAGTTACAACTGTGACAAATTGTGTTGCCAACAACTGTGGCTTGGCAACACAAACTGTTTTTCACTGGACCATATTTGGTCACAATATACCTCTGGTTAAGTGTCCTGGTAACCAAATGGTTACAGCACATGCCACACAAGCACAACTTCCCCAGTTGTACCTGGGACTTGTTGCATGTTGCATGATTTCTCTATCTTGCCATGTTTCCTGTCTGTACAGTTTATACACAACTCTGAACTCTGGTGTTAGGTCACATAAAAGTAAAAGGGTGTGTTTGAGAGATAACGCTACTTACAGTTTGAGTCAAAAACAAACAGCAGATGAAAATATTTTTCTGTGTTACAGCAGCTTTTCCTGCAGACTTTTAATGAAAGCATCAGTTCTGCTGAGAAACAGGATAGTTTAAGTTGTGTAGTTGCTTGTTCTGCTAATTTTCCTGCGGCCTTACCACAGGGATTGAAACTGGGCATATTTTAGTAGATGTTGAAGGTTTAGCAAGATCACATATTATTCAAAAGAATAATCAAGCCTTCAGTCCTGGTTTTAATCTTTGGATTCTGTGAACAAATCACAGCTCTGACTGGTTTAACTTCTACTCACTGAAGGCTCATTGTGTGTGTGTGTGTGTGTTTGAAATATCTCTTTGGTGGAACTTTAAAAAACTTTCATAATAAACTCCTGACAGGAAGCTGTAACAGCCAATGACTCCTAGCAACACAAACTAACAAAGTTAGTATGACAAATATTCTCTAAGGATATATCTCTGACGTCTGTGAGGTCACAGGAACTGACTAATTTTAACAGGTGTGAATGAGAAACTCACTTTTCTAAAGCAGAAGGTGACAAAACGATAGAGATAAACTCAACAACATCAGACATGATTAACTGTTAGAGGAAAAAACTCATACAGTACTATTAGTACTATGACTAAGTGCACTTCTGCTCCTTGTTATCTGGGTTTTATGTTCCAGGAATTGGGTGCTACTGGTATTTAGACTAAATGAAAAAAAGGATGTGAAACCATATAGGAATATGTACCCATTCTAACCCATTCTTGCTTGATACAAGGCTTTAGCTGCTCAACAGGCCGTGATCACTGTTGTCCTCTTCATCATGCGCCATACATTTTTATTAGTCACACACACACACATGCTGTTGTAGCACGTGCAGAATCAGGCCTACTGAACTAACCATGGACTTATCAGGAAAAGACCTTGATGGCATCATGTCTCTCTTTACGATTTACCTACATACATGCATGTGAAAGTATCAGTTGTGCTTCAGAGCAGCTTTATCACTGAACCACGATCAGGGAACACTTGTACACCCTTCATCATGATTATAGTCATCATCATATTATGGGTAAAGCTAAAGCTGCAAACTAACACACCCAAAGTGAGGGAGAGAGGAAGGAAATGAAAGTAATTTCAGCTTCATGATTGACCAGAAAAAAAGTGGAAGGAGAGACGTGACAGACATAGTTCTCCTGCAGCTGAATGATTTTTCTCTATCAGAACCAAATTCAGGATGAAAATCCACCACGGTCTGTTCTTCTGCTTCTTCTCAGGTAAGAACAGATTGTCTGGCTGCTTCTCTGATGCTTCAACACACTGCTGCTGACCAGGTGCTGTGCACATTTAAACAAAAAAATCAGAGTTTAGTGTTCCTCCTAATTACTTAAATTGTAATTGGCTGAATGATTCTATTACTAGTTGCTGCTGCAACATCTTTACTGTCTTCTCATTTAATGTCATATAAAGTAACAATTAATCTAACTTAACAGTCACTTTCCCTCATCATTCCTCATAAATAATTACTAACAATCCTAAAATGTGCTGAAAAGTAATTCATTGTGGCCTTGGGTGTGTAAACCTAGAACTACTAAAAGGAACCAAAACATAAAACATTCCTAAAGACACTATGACTACTACCACTGCACTACAAAGTACATCAAGAACGTCTGGAGAGTCAGTGCAAAGTTGAACTTTCTTAATGTCTCAACCTGACTCAAAAGCTGTGACTAAAGAGAAAGACGCAGGCTGAAGGCAAAAATAAACGAGCAGTTCACTGCAACAGAAGCATAATGAGAACAAACCAACTGAAAAACAGTGAGGTGTGGTAATGAGTGAAATCAGTTATGTAGCTGAAGTTGGGCGGGGATGAGTAAGATCAGAAATGTAAGGAATGTTGAATGGCACAAAACAAGGTGTGAAGAGGAGAAAAGAGCTCGAGCTGACTGAGGAAGGGTGGGGATTAACACCAGAGAAACATTGGGGCCCAGGTACCTAGTTGTACCTGGACTGGCTTCGCCTCGTGAAACCTGCTCCATGATCGAACGTTTATGAGCCAGAGTAATGTCACAGCCTCAATGTCATCTCTGATTCTGTGTGAAGTCATGGATTAGCCCTCATTAACATGCAGTCTGTTTCACAGTAAGTCTACCATACAGAAGATACTGATTGTCACTATTCACTGTTCATCTTTCCAACAGCGGTGTGGGATGGAATCACCAGCATCACCATTCGTCAAAAGAAAGAAGGAACAAATATTACAGCTCAGTGGCACTTCTCTTCCTCTGACAGCATGAAGTTCTTCTGTAGGAGAGAATGTAAAGAAGATGACATTCTCATTAAAACGCCCGAGAACGGAGCTCAGAGCAGCAGATACAGCATCAAATATAAAAACACAGCCCCTGCGGGAGGATTTCTATCTGTGACCATCACAAACTTGACCAAGTCGGACTCAGGAAGATACAGGTTTGGTGTTGGCAGATCTGTGCTTCCAGATTCATACGGGGAGTTTGATATCAGAGTTTTAGATGGTGAGTTTCTACAAAAATACATGAAACCTGATATATTTGGTAAAATAATAATATTTATTGCTTCATATTTTAGTACGTTAAGCTGATTAAATGCATGTTATTGAATCTCTCTTGCATGAAATCATTACTCCAGCAGCTGAATTTGGCAGATCCCAGTGTCAGCCTGTACATCTGTGTAACTGTGAAGGAGAAAAAGTTATGATTGTTCATCTTTTCTACAGCACTGCAGGATGGAAACAATGAAAAAATGATCCACACGGAAGCTGAAGGAGAAAAAGTCACTCGTTCATGTATTTTCCATTCTTCTCAAAGTACGAAGTTTTTCTGTAAGAACGATTGTAAAGAAGGAAACATTCTCACTGAAACGACTGACGACCGAGCTCAGAACGGCAGATACAGCATCAAATATGGTCAAGAATCTGTTATAAATGCTTTTGTTCTACGTGTGACCATCACAAATCTGACCAGGTCAGACTCAGGACTGTACACGTGTGGTTTGGGTGAATCTTTGTCTTCAGCTTCATTCCAGAAATTTGAGATCAGTGTTACTGATGGTGAGTTTAAAGACATTAAATGTAGTATTTGATCTACAGCAGCATCTCATTTGTCTCATCAGGAGTTTTTTATTTCAGTACTGATTCCATATCTTATTGTTATTGTTGTGTTGTGCCACTTCAGAACCAGCCGGGATTCTCCAACTTTTACCAACATCAGTCCCATCATCATCCTCATCCACAGGTTTAAGACTCAGATCTGGACGTTTCTCCTCTGCTCCCCCTGAAGCCACTGAGCAGTTTACAGGTACCCAGCAGTTCATTAAGTTACAAACATTAGACCTCATTCACCAACATCAAGTTTTTCTTAAATTTGTTCTTAAGAAAAATCTGCATGGGATTCTTGACGTGTTCATAAACGTCTTATTTTGCTGGTACCTTCGTTCTTGAGTTAGTCAGTCCCATTGTCCTCGTGAGTTCCTGACAGGACACTGTGGTGAAGGGAAGTGGAACATCACGTTTCATGGAGATGTTCTACAATGTGAATTTTATTAATGGTATTATTATTATTAATGATAAAATATGATTGTAATTTAAACACATTGATGAATGTCAGATTCTTCTTAAAGACTGTGTAAGAAGAAATTTCTTCTTAATAACGCTTTGTAAATGAATTAATTCTTAAGAACAGTACAACTTACAGGACTAAGCTTCATGTTCTATTTTACATTTAAAATCGCTGCTTTGATGACAGGATCATGTCGATGTGTGATTTTGAATCAGGATTTTAAATGTTGAAAATCTTTCTCATTTCCCTTAAAACTAAGAAATGTGATTTTTTACCTATTTTCTCTCCCTTCCTCCCCCAGTCTCCTCCGATGTCTCTCACCCAGGGTTCTTGTTGCCTGTGATTATATGTGTGTCTCTGGTTGTTGTGCTGTCGGCTGCCGTCCTCCTGGTCCAGTACAGACGTAAGAGAAACAGGAAGTCTGAAGGCAGGAACAAAGAGGTGACTTCATTTCATTATTTCTGCATCTCTTGTACATTCTGCAAGAAAAAAAACTAACTACAAACCACATTTTCAGAAAATTTTGCCTTTTAAAAAAAGTTGTAAACTCAGATTTGTGTATTCGCATGAAGCTAAATCTTATGAAACTACAAACAAAAGTTTTTCAGTGTTTTCTGACCAACTTAATTTTGAGTCTGATGCTGCAACACACTTAAAAAAAGTTGAGCCAGAGGCATGTTTACCACTGTGTTACATCACCTTTCATTTTCATTACACTTTTTAAACATTTGGGAACTGGGCAAACTAATTGTTGCAGTTTCTGTGGACTATTTCTTACTATATCTTGCCAAGTACAACTTTCAGGCCTTTGGGACTTGGTCTTGTGTACTGATGTAACGGTGTTGGAGTGAAGATGGTGATGCTGGGTTCACAGTTAGAGGTTATTTCCAAGTAAACCATCCACCTGCTCCAGCTCCTCCACAAGAGAACTGCACAAAGAGGGCTCTATCTTCATATTAATATAACGTCACTTATAAGATATATTTGGGTTTAACAGGTTTTTACTTAATTATAACAAAAAGTAAAATTTTTCTATGATGAAAAACGCTGGAACAGCAAATTTGTCTTTGAGCTTTATTTCTTGCAAGGAAAGATTGTCTGACAGAGCAACAACGTTCTGTACGAGAGACTCAAACTGCATTAATAAATACTAACCTTTTATACACTTAGATAAACATCCTGTAGATGCTGTCAGATAGTTTCTGTTGAGCTCTTGTTAACCACAAGGCCACAATGTTTGAACCCATCTTGTAGGTGAGAGATTTGCTATAATTGTAAAAGTATGAACTTTCAAGTTGCAATAAGGGAAAATTTCCCCTTTAACAAGTACATTCAACATTTCTAAGAGACCGCTAAAGGTTGACACTTTCACATTTCAAGGCATCGGATATATGTAAGAAGTATAACACATTAGATATAACAATAATATATAAAAATTCTAAACACTTCCATAATAACAAAAGACCAACAAATTGTTATTTTGGACTAACTGAGCAAACCTGTATATCTCCATAGGGTTTGTGAAACCTTTGATTTTAGATTTTAGACACTTGCTCATTTTCAGGCTCCTTATTGCTGAGCACTGGCTGTGACAGCTCATTGAGCTCAGAATTTTTACACCCTCCTCATAAGATCCCTCTTGTTTAAAGCCCTTAACTAAAACCCTCCTCCACACTGCCACCCAATAGGTGCTGTTCTAGAAGTCTATATGTATAAGTCATGTATTCATCTTATTTTACCTCATTTTTTGAGTGTGTTGCAGGTGTCAAACTCCATATTCGCTCATATTCACAAAATCTAACTAACATGTATTAACTGCACTGGTATTAGATCAATCACACACTATACATTGTGCACAGCAACATGCTTGTCCTCCCAGATGGAAATCAATGCAAGATCATTAATATTAATAGCAACATTCATATTCTTTTAAATTAGGAACAATATAGTATTAAGACCCTAATTTTCAAAGAGAAATTATAAATTGGTATCCTTATACATTAAAAAAACTATGTGTACAGGTAACTTCATTTGTTATTAATATCTGATCACTGGCCTGGCAAATTAACAGTTGTTTTAATTTTCAGTGTGTCTATAAGAACTGTCCTCCAGTCTCCAAGTGTGAAGACCCCATCTACCAGAACCTCGATCCAGCCAGCAAGCATCAGGACTAAACTCTACAGCTTTACACTGAAACGCACACAACACAAATGACCTGGATTCTGTTTCTGTGCAGGTTACAATAACACCTACCTAATGAAACTAAAATAGAAAACTATCAGCTTAGAAATATTGTGTCTGTTGATATGTGTGACTTTGGTGAAGATCAGATCACATTTCATGACCAATTTATGCAGAAAACCAGGAGACTGCAAACAGTGCCATTAGTTTTTCTTTTCACTGTATATGTATAACGAAACCAATTCACAGAGGACAGACCAGCTAAGGAATAAAAATGAAAAGAATAAACAATTAATCTCCATAACACTTTTAAAAAGTGAAATGCACTAACAAAAGGATTAAAAATTAAATAAAGGGCCTGATTTACTAAGATCCCAAATAGCCAGTGATGAATTGAATTCGCAATTTTGAAAATTGTGCGTTTTGCCAGTGATCTAGGAAAAACTGTGCCATTGACAAGTGGTGCAAAAAAGGTAGAGGTGATTGTATTTAAATGAGATTAAACTGGAAAGAAGCTGTTCCTCACAATGAATTAATCATGTTGGTTATGGCGGTGTTGGAGTCACAGCTGATGCACATTCAAAGAATCTGTTTGCTTACGATTCCTGTAGACCTGTTCGGATCATTCCAAATATATTAACACAAGTGGTAAATGTACATTGGACGCAGTCTTTCATTTGTCCTATGCCTCCTCCTCGATTAACAGCAGCCACCTGTGTGCAAGCAAACTGGATCTACCTTTCAAACGTATTAAATTGTAGATACAATCACAGCCACTGCAATCACTCCCAGGCTTGAAAAATTGCATTTGGTGCTCTAACTTTACGCATTTGCGTTTTCTCCTCCCTGTATTTGTAACAATTTAGTGAAGAGTCTGGACCCAATAACAAGACTGGACACGACAGGATATTTCCACTTTCCTCAGCATATTTTGTCAATGTATTATTTTGTATTGTAAATCTGTACATACTGTTCCTTTAAAACGTGATTTGACCTTCTCATATTGATCAGTTTGCTTTTATGCAAATGTGAAGCAACATGAGTTACATGTGTATGAAAACAGCTATATTATAAAACTGACCTAACTAATAAAGAACTCAACGTTAAAAATTATTTTATTTGACCATATGTGGTTAAAATATAACTCTGTGTGAAACTTCCCGTCCACGTATCTTCATTACTTTCTGTTATGATTCTGTTTCTATAGTTTTGCAGCAGTTATTGTGAAAATTTAGCTATGCAGACACCCCTGAAGCAGCACCTGAGGACAGCAAGTAGAAAAGTTCACGAAATAATTTACTGTTACATTCTGTCTGATCCTGACTGTGTTAATACGCTGCAGACGCTGATTTAATCTCAGTTTGTAACAGATGTGAAAACGTAGAACAAAGTGAATGAGACAAAGATCAACATACAGGAAGGTGTTCTGTGAATTTGGTGAAATACACAGAAACATCTTTTGTTCTCTGTGGTTTATGGATCAACATTGTTCATCAAATGTGGAGAAAGGTTGATGTTCAGATGTTGTCCTGTGTGCAGATAAAGCTTGGTTGTATTTATATTTTTTATGCAGAAGTGGCTTTGTGGCTTAAGATGTCATGGTGTAGACACCTGAGATGTTAATATTAAGGCCTTACTGTAGAAATATGTTATTTATTGCTAGAAACTGAGAAACATTGATAACAAGGAAAATGCAGTAAAAGCATATAAATACTGTAGATGGTTTCGTTTGCTTAATATCAGCTTGTCATTCATCTGTACAGTGGAAATACTGATTTTAAAAAAACTGAGTCGCTCCCGGTGTGTGTTGGCCTTAAGTCAATAGTATCGGATTGCTATCGGTGATATTGGTCCTGGATTGGATCAGATTGGATCAATACCAAATTTTGCAGTATCGCACACCACAAACTAAAGCACCAAAATGAAAGAGTATTGTGCTTGTGTACATGTAAAAAATATTTGTTGCTGAAAGAACATTTTGCAGTCATTATCATCAACACTGTAATGATTCATATCCTGTGTGCTGGTGTATTGTCTTTTTTAACATCTGTTTGCTGCAATGATGATGATGATAATGCAACTGACTGTAGCTGCACACAGCCAAAGAAAGCACATCTTCTCATGCAGGATCAGAAAATATTTAAGCGACAGAAGTTGTGTTGAATTAAAGTATTGAGGTTATTGAAAGAGTCTATAACAAACATCAGCTAACATTTATTACCTGTACACTGGGAGGTCTTACATGCCTTACATTATGTTGAGAACAAGTTGGTTGCTATGTGCTCACACAAGGTTAGTAGGACAGTCCTCCATAAACCCCAAGATTGGTGGTTTAACTCCTGGTTCCCAGCTACATGTCAAAGCGCCCATGGACAAGATACTGAACCCTGAAACCTTGGTGCCATAAATGCAGCTGCCTGTCCACAAGAATACACATTCCTGTTTGGTTATCACTGGGTATCATTGTAATTCCCAAGTATTCATCTAAATGACAACACTGTGTGTGTTGGGTGTGTTGGCTTGATGAATCTGTAGTTGGCATCACAGACTGCTAACAGAATGACCATGTTCCTTTGCAGTTAAACAAATCACCCCCAGTGGTGGATAGTACCCTGATTTGAATGTATTTCCATCTATCACATGTTTGCCAAAAGCCATCAACAACCTGTAGCTTAGAGGGAAAACAAAGGCCATGCTTAAAGTCATCCATATTGCTCGGCTAATTTCCTGGAACAGAGCAACACACTGCTGACGGACCAACCTAGTACAAAAACAACAAAAATAAAAAATAAAAGCAATGAAAAAGTAGATCATACCCACTGTGGGATGGAAACACCAGCATCACAAGTTTTCAAAAAAGAGAACAAACTGATTTTATAATCGAATGGTACTTCTCATTCTCTGAAAGCATGAAGTTCTTCTGAAAGAGACACTATAAAGAAGAAGACATCCTCATTAAAACACCCAAGAACAGCGCTCAGAGCGGCAGATAGAGCATTGAATATAAAAACAGCTCATCTGCAGGAGGAGTTCTGTATGCAACCATCATAAACTTGATCAAGTCTGACATAGGAAGATACAGGTTTGGTTTGGGGAGATTCATTTGGGGACTTTGAAGTCAGAGTTGTTAATGGTGAGTTTCTACTGGAAATTGCAAAACTTTTTTCTCAGAGAAAAAAGTCAGAATTCTGAGATTAAAGTCAGAACTCAAATAATATTTTCATGGTGGCCCTAATCCTCTTCCGTACATATGCTCTAAAAGAACTGATGCTACACTTAACTTAACCCTTACTATTAAGGAAAAAAACAAAAACAAAACCAAAGACTAATTTAGATAGCATTTTTACCTTTAACTTGTGCTCTTTGTTTAAGTTGTACTTATTTTTACTTTATTTAGATCTGTGGTTTTATACTTTCTGTTTTAATTTTAAATTTGAACTTAGTTCATAACTTTTGCAGTCATAAAAAAGAAGCGGTTCAGGGTGCATTTCACTGCGTGTTGTACTTGTATAACTATACATGTGACAAATAAAGAATCTTGAATCTTTTAACTGGGCTACATATGTTTCAGTACAACAATTACGTTCTCTACAAAAACGTAATCGGTATTGCACTTTAGTTGTATACAAACGTCATTTTTAGTAGACAGGGTTGATATATACATTATAACAGTAAAAACAATAAGGCTAAATAAAAAAACCAAGCACTTTCTGTGTAATAAAGGTACCAAGGTAAAAAGGGATATTAGAGAAAAATTTAAAACGATGAAACATTAAAATAAAAATATTAATAGTGAAATTATAGCAATAAAAATAATGACAGAGAGTTGACATTAAAATATGTACTGTATAAAATGAAAAGATGTGAATGAATAGGTGTGTATTGTTCGGATGGTGCACAGATCTTGTTGTACAGTCTTTTTAGTGGACTCCTGTGGCTGAGTGAGTTTCCCATCTGCCACAGTTCATTATAGAGCAAGTCAGTGTGGTCCCAAAAAATCTGACCTCGCCGAGGCTTTCAGCAAAGGCCGTGCCTCTACCCTGCTACCTCATTGTTCATACGACATGGCCATCTACCTCCTGCCCGGCGCAGTCCCGCCTCCAGGTCGGCTGTTCTCTCTGTCCCCCGTGGAGAACAGGGCTATGGAGGAGTACATTGTGGAGGCTCTCCAGCAACAATTTATCCGTCCGTCCCCCTCCCCTGTGGCGGCAGGATTTTTCTTCGCAAAGAAAAAAAGATGGGGGCCTCCACTTTTGCATCAATTACTGGGGGCTGAACAAGCTCACCATTAGAATTCGACATCCACTCCCTAGACTATTTCAAGAAACTCAAGATTATACAATATTTTATATAAACTTATTCTAAATATGCGCTTTTATATAAAAGCTACAACTCCAGAATGCAAATACTAGTATAAATACGAGTATACGAGTATAAATTGCTAAGGTTTTGAGTGTTCCCAGGAACACAGTGGTGGTAATTGTGAAATGGAAGTCTGAAACCACCAGGACTCTTCCTAGTCAACTGTCTGGCCAAACTGGGTAGCTGAACAGGAATTGACTTTGGTCAGGGAGGAACATTCACTCTGGCAGATCTCCAGAAGTCCTCTGCAGAAATTGTACGTTGTAGTGGCAGCATGGTCACATGCATAAGACCTGAGTCTGGAGTGATGGTTAACCTTTCATGGCAATGATCAAAGCATATTCCAACACTGCGGTGACCTCAGAAGTGTCTGACTGCCCTTAAGTGGCCAAACCAAAGCCCAAGTCTAAACCAATTAAACATATGCGAGGACACCTGAAGATGGCAGTTCACAGACACTTCACATTTAATTGACGGAGCTTCAGAGGAAGTCAGGAAGGGCTAAACTTCCCAAATCCAGGGAGATTTTTGTAGCGACTCACCCAGATGATTCAGAGCTGTAATTACTGCCAACCAGTGTCTGATTACTTATGTAAATATTTACTTATGTAGATTTCAGTTGTTGGTTTTTAATTAATTTGAATTCTTTAAAAATGTGTTTTCACTTTGTCATTATGGGTTATTGTGTGTAGATCGATCTGGAGCACCCAGAGGGAACCGATGCAGGCATAGGGAGAACATACAAACTCCACACACAGAGGCACTTGGCTGATTGCTGGCTGGTGGATTCAAACCCAAGCCCACTACACCACACAAGGAAACAAGAACAGTTTCTTTCCCTGACTGCTCCCCACTAACACGTTTGGCCCCACTTTTGACTACAATGGCACATTAATGCAGCTCTTGCAGTGTTGCTCTCTGTACCTGTGCTTGGCAATAAACCTAGTTCTGATTCTTATTCTGAGCCAATGAAGGAAAGAAGCAAACGTTCATGCACCACCCCTCTCAGTTCCTCATTTTTGAGGTTTTTCTTGTGTAATATGTGAATAGTAGATTTGTGGCTACAGCATTTGTGTAACAATTATAATTTCTAAATCACAGCAAAGTTCACGAAAAAGAAGTGGACAGACCTCATTTTGTCAGTAGGTTTCCTCCTGGCTAATATTCCTCTTGTTCACAAATTTCATTTTTAACTAGACAAAGTTAATTTTCCCTTTGCTTCATACGCTACTCACAGAACACATGATAACAGTCATGTGCAAAAGCTGCAAACTAAGACACCCAAAGAGAGAGAGAGAGAAAGGAAATGAAAGTAAACTCAGCTTCTTGATGGCCCAGAGAAAAAGTAGAATAAGAGCACGACAGACAGTTCTCCTGCAGCTGAATGATTTTTCTTTATCAGGGTTATTATTATCAGAATGAAAATGCGCCACGTTCTGTTCGTCTGCTTCTTCTCAGGTAAGAACAGATTACCTGGCTGCTTCTTTGCACTGGGATATACAGGATGTTTTCTGAGGACATACAAAGTAGAATGTAAAACTACGTAGCCTGTATTGTAATTATACTTGTGGAGATCAGACAACATCTAATGGAGGCACCGGGGAAAACTGTGAACATATGGTCGAGAAACAAATTAGTGGATGGACATGTTTTTAGTGACCTGCTGTAACCGCGTGAACTATTTTCAGTGAGTCTGTCTGTACTACTGCTCTCATTTGTGGTAGAAACCACAGAAAACAAACAATCACTAAATCATGTCTGATGCCCATATAAACACGGAGTTTCTCTGCAGTGGTTTTACAACAGTCTGGAGCAGATTGGATTTATTGCCTTTTGTTTTTGTCAGACAGCTGCTTTCAAACTCAGACTGTTCCTCTCTGGTAGCACCAAAAAAGCCACAACTTTACTTTTACTTTACTTTACTTTACTACGGAGCCCCCTAGGGGTCATGTGGTAGAAAAAAATATTTAGGTGAAATAAGCGGTAGAAAAAAAAAATTCAGAGGAGTTGGTAGAAAAAAAAATAAATAAAAAAATCAGACTCCCCGCCCACACGTTAATCAGGCCGGCGAATGTGACCATAGATCTGTGGCTTTAGCTATGGGCGACTTGTGCAGCCTCACAGAGCAGCATGTTGCGGGGGTCGACATTGCGCGTCCTCACAATAACATTCCGAGCGGTGGTGACTGGTTTCCTTTACTTCCTAATTAACCTTGTTGGGTTACGTGGTCTAATTCTACTTTGTGAGCGTCAGGAGCTGCCTGACAGGCACTCAGAAGTACTGTAGGCTACTAGATGGGGTGGAGGGTGGGGTATCCACCTCAGG
>JAUMHL010000110.1:0-14242 GCA_032362345.1 Sandelia bainsii | reverse complement strand
GGACTGATTATGACCGGAAATTACCTAGTTTTGATTCATTTTTATTACCTATTTTTGTTCTGTAAATTGAGTATTTATTAATCTGGGATTAATAAAGTTTTTTTGAATCTTGAAATCATGCATGTAATCTGGCATTTTAGGGCTAACTGGGATTTAATGTAACTGCTACTGGTATTTGTAATTGTGACTGGTAAGGTTGGATAACCTTAACACATTTAGCTCTTAGTTTTGTTTTTCCTCAGTGAAATTACATCTTTCTGAAAAGACAGAGCATAAATTGCACAATTAATAATTTATTAATGACAGCAGGATGCATTTTATTTGTCTTTTTTGGGTGACCATACTCACATGCATCTGTCTAGGCTGAAGTGACTGATCTCAACAGGAAAACATGGGTGACTACCATATCTTGGGGAAATGTTGAAGTATAAACAAACAATAGCAATAGTTGCTTACGCAAGCAATCCAGTGAGATAGGGGCTGTCATAATGAGAGAGATAAAGAGATGTGAGTTTATAATAGAGACACACTCCTCTGTCACATGCAGCAGTCTGACGGCATTCCTGACAACTCTTCACCACAAAGAAACTCATAAAATTATCAGTTATCAATATGTGTGTGCATGCTCACAACACTCCAACATTAAAAGTACCGATAGATACAGTAGGTACTTGTTATATTGGCACCTGTCAAGGGGTGGAATATTTTAGGCAGCAAGTGAACAATCGGTTCTTGAAGATGATGTTTTGGAAGCAGAAAAAATGGGCAAGGATAAGGAAAGATTTTGAAAACAGTCAAACTGTGATGGCTAAATAACTGGGCCAGAAGGTTTTGACTCATGTTAACGGTATGCAGTGGTCAGTATCTACCACATGTGGTCCAAGGACAGACAATGTTTATAATGTCAAGACAGATAATTGCGTTTGTATTGTAAGAAAACTCTTTCTCATCAGAGTGTTTTTTTATAGTATGTATTAATAGTTAAATGTCACAACAGAGAGCAGAGTGAGGGTTCAGCAGTCATGCACTTTTTTCAGATTGACAGATCATTCACTTTCCTGTGAAACTCACCAGGGTTATTGATGTTCGTGTTTTAAGTGAACATTTCCTCATCCATAGTTAAATTTCCTCCAACCAATTGAATCCTGTAACTGCAATTGTGAGAAGAGTAAATGGACCCAAGAACAAGTGCTGACACTACAGGGTGAGTTTTTAAATCTTTTAATAAAACTTAAAGGTTGAGTTGAGAGGCTGACGGAGGGAGAGGTTCACTAAGGCTGGTGTGGAGGCACAGTGCTGTAAAAAAAGTATTCGCCCCCTTCCTGAAGCTGCCCAAATCTGCCCAATAACTGGTTGTGCCACCCTTGGTGTCAGCGACTGCAATCTAGCATTTGGGATAACCAGCAATGAGTCTTTAACATCACCGTGGAGGAATTTTGGCCCACTCTTTGCTGAATTGTTTCAATTCAGTCACAAGGATAAACTGCCTGTTTAAGGTTATGCCACAGCATCTCAGATCAGAGGCTGGACTTTGACTAAGCCACTCCAAAACCTTAATTTGTTTTTTTTTTAGCCATTCAGAGGTGGACTTGCTGGTGTGTTTTGGATCATTGTCCTGCTGCATAACAGGTGCACTTGAGCCTGAGGTCACAAACTGATGACCAGATATTCTCCTTGAGGATTTTCAGGTAGAGCACAGAATTTATGTGGATGCCTTTAAAAAGTGGACCCACTTGTTAGGAAGATGGGAACAAGAATTTTTATTATTAATGCACATTTGTCTTTTAAACATAATTTACTGTTGTAAACTGTACTAGTTTTGTTTGGGTGCAGAGTGAGTTCTCGTGTTGTGTGTGTTTATGTGTAGCTTTGAGTGGAAAGGTAGGTTTGCTTGTCTGATCGGTTGTCCCAGGAGGAGGTGCCCACCTGCCATTGGTCCCAGGTCCCCAGCAGCTTAATCTTTTAAACTGCTAGTCTCCAAAAGTCTTGTTGGCAGCTTTGGCAGTAGCACAGTTCTCTGTGCTGGTACTGGTCTTAAAACCTGAAAAAAATGATAACAGAACCAATCTATTCCCACCTAAAGACATTCCTACCCGACACCTTTTGTCATCTGTGTTATAGTTTTAACACTGATCTAAATTGCTTTACTGACTAAACTGTGCACTTTAACCTGTATAATTCTGTATAAGGCTGTGATTTGAAAATATCAAAGCTACTCCTGTACAGATGAACAGTAACGCAATAATATTAGATTCATACATGCATTTGAATAATCAGATTATGTTCTGTATTATACACATGATTAAAACCAATCAATTATAACAGGGACTAATGTGCATAACTACTTGAAAGATGGTGCTCATGGCGTGACACAGACGAAGCTGACTGAGTGCACCAAAGTGTCCAGAGGCAGCCCTGTGCCAGCACACAGGTAATAAATGTTTGCTTATCTTTGAGACAGACTCTTGTAGCTATTATCCTAAGTACTGTAAGGCTAACTTCAGTAACATAGACAAATATCAGGTAGAAATGTCCTCAGCTGGGAAACTTGCCAACGCTAAAATTTCAGCTGGGGGTTAATACTAGTTAACATGTTTTATCCAGTAAAACACTGGTCAAATTAGAACAAGAAAGCAGACAGCAGGATGAGAAGGATCCTTATTTATATGTTTGTTATAGAAGTTACCAAGCTTTATAGTATTTAGCATAATAACTGAAGTCGATCATCAGCTAACATTTCTTTCTTTTACACAGGTCTTTCTGATGGATGAAATCTCCAAAGCAGTGTAAAGTTACACAACTAATGCAGGCGTGCATTAGTACCATGACACATTGTTGATTGGTCGTGAGCTGTTATTGGTGTAAAGTCTAAAACAGTGTGAAAATGTAACATTCTCCCCAGTATTCATTTTGTCTACTCCAAAAACTTACGTAAATATGTTTGAAATTGTGAATCATAAAGTTCCCACATTTCTTGAGAGCAACACGGTCCAGCCCCGTTAACCCTGCCCCCTGCACCAGAAGAGTGAAACTGAAAACATACAATCTGTACTTGAAGAAGTATCTAAATAAAATCTGAAACTGCAGAAAAGATGTGAAACTTAAAAAGTGTCCATTAAAAGAAAAAATAAACAACCTTTCATAAACTTATTTATAGTTTGGTTTAGTTTTTTTTTTTTTTTATGTTTCAAGATCAGTACAGTTTCAAAGTTTTACTCTTCATTTACAATTCTGTCTTTAACATTGACTAAATACATGGCCCCCCATCTGGCTCCATATACATGTACAAAGTAGGGATGGGCTTTTCCAGCTAAAGTGTTATTTGATTTTTTTTTTTTTTTTGAAAAATATAACACCAAGCTTAACACACAGTAAAAACATGAGCCTGTTCAACTGTAATCAAATTGTGAGTGTGCAAAACATTGCTGACAGTCCCAGCCCAGTCGCTTGGCTAGCACCATATTGGCGAACGTCAAATACTTTTCACTTATAAGTAGTGTCACTGCATCCCTGGTTAGACACCTTTTTAACAACTGTGCTCCTCACATGCTTTATTATCCTATAGTTTATCCAGTCATGCCTTGTTGTTTGTAGATGGCGCTGCTGCATACTGACCTCACTGTCGCATTATTTACCAGCGCAGATAAAAGCAAGGGAAAAGAGTGGCTTTATGTTTTATAAACAAAACCACATTCACATTAAATATTCTTTTTTTAAATTAATGGCTACTCAAATATTTGAAAATCACTGCCCAACATGATATTAACTGCAAAAAACAATCGATTTAGCCAAAGTGCACAAAATACAGGGAGGAGAAAATGCAAATACATAAACAGAGCAAACGCAATGGGATTTCTTTAAAGCCTGAAAGCAGTTGCAGTGGCTGTGATTGTGTGTCTATTTAATACATTTGAAAGGCAGGTGCAATCTGCTTGGGCGGAGATGGCTGCAAAGAGAAATAGAATTTGTTTAGAGTGAGTGTTTAATTTCTTTTTTATTTGATACTTTATTGATCCCCTTGGAGAAACTTTTTGTGGAAAGGTTGCCCCCTTAGGTGCCAAGAGTTTGGGGTTCAGTGTCTTGTCCAGGGACACTTTGACATGTGGCCAGGAATCGGGGAGGGACCAGGAAGCAAACCCCCATTTACCACTTCTAAACTCCTGTCATGTCATAACTTTTTGCATTTCCGCATTTCTTTGTGTGTGGGTGATTAGGTTGGCACAGTTCAAGTCTCCAGCAATAATGAGTGCCTCAGGGTGTGCAGTTTCTAGACTGCGTCCACCAGCACACAGCTGTACTCTCTGGCAGGTAGAAAGACTGGCCCTATACTGATAAAACCTCAATCAGCGTGGAACAGTGTCACATAACATGCAGATAACAGCAGCTTACACCACTCTCTGTTTACATAAATGCATAGTCCTCTACAGCAGGTTTTTCCGGACAAAGCGGCATCCCTGTCCACTCGGAAGGTGGTCAGTCCGTTGAGCTAGATGGCCAAGTCTGCAATGTTGTCCTGGAGCCATGTCTTAATAAAAATAAAACAATAAACTCAGCTTTTACTAGCTCACACTACAGATAGGTATACATCAATGTATATTTTGTTTACATGTTATATGACTATTACCACTGTCTGATTTTCACGTCTTGTCTAGTCTTTTGTTTTAATTTATCATTTGTATTTCATGAATCTTACATTGCAGACCCTGAGCTTTGCCATGTCACACTGTGTACTTCTATATGGTTGAGATGACAATAAAGTTCACTTTGATGCCGTAGCTGTTGCTGCTGGGGTCTCCCAGAGTAAGTTTTCATGTGTGTTGTTCCAAGTCCTGAAATCCTTGTTTCGGAGAATGTGCCATTACATGAAGTTTACGTGTACATATGATGCACTTAAAGAGGTCAAACGCGGCTTTTATACAGATTCTGGTTTCCCGAGAGTTATAGAAGCAATCTTTTCATTTAACATTTCTTCTTGTAATTCTGAGATAGCATCGCTGTAGCTCATCAAAGTAATTATTATCCTCTTCCACTAACATATTTTGTTCCTCTGGATCGAATTTTAACTTCTGTTCACACTGATCATTCTCCAAACTGCCTATGACAGACATCAATGAAACATGCAAAACTCTAATTGAAATGCAGCCACCTGCACTATGTTTGCACCCCTTGTCAATCATGCATTTTTCTTAGATCAGCTGCAAAATGGCCACCAATGGAATGGACATTTTTCAAGACTGCATATGCAATTTAGTACTGGCTATTTGTGGTCGTAGATTTGCGGCAGGACAATAAGAAATGACAGACACATATTGGTCAAAGTTTGGTATCACAGATTTACCCTGCTTACATACAATAACACAGCAGTTTCCCAAACCTGGTCCTTAGCACCCCCTGCTCTAATTAAGTTGCCCTAATTAACTTGGATGACTTAATGTTGCAACAGACTGACAGATTCTCATGGCTGCATATTGTCAGTAATAATTATCACTGATTATTAGGTATAATTTAAAAAAAAGTTTGAGGTGAAATACTCCTTCAACAGCGACATTGAACCACCGACTGTAGAAATTTGGGTTGTACTGTTTCTGTCCACATGAAGCCTCTACGGTCCAACCATTTGAATGTTTTTCACAGTGATGGTAAAGGCTGTCCCATTCGGGAGGTGGTCTTGAAAAAACTAAATAAAGAGAAAATGAAGAGAGGAAACATAAGAAAATCTGGTTCATTCCCTTCACCACATGCTTACATTGTGTGTACACATTATCATTAATAATGTTGGCTAAACAAAGTCATCTTGCACATCTGTTTTACATACCTGGTTAACAAGGTCAGTGATGGGTCCACTGCTCATCTCCCCAAAGGAAGTGAACTTTATTTGTAGGTGTGCCAGTGATATTAAGTCTGTGGGAATTAATAATATGCAGATTTTTTTGTTTAAAACTGACTTAAATAAAGCTGTTATTGCAGTTTAATGGCTAATTTTTTAAAGTAATACCAGCACATCCTCACTAACGCCTTTGACTCTTTACTACAGAGTTTACACACATCTTTAAAAGTACTTACTTTAGTGCTTTGCACTTTGTTACAAGTCTACACACTGTTTCTTACATTAGAAACTTAATTCAAGTATCAAATCTACTATAATCACCGGAAAAAACACTTCTATTTAAAATGCACAACATACCTAAAACAATACTACACATGAAAACATTTACACACTAATTGAACACCAATGAATCTGAGATTTAGCACTACAAATAGAATAGTCTAGCTTTGGCTATAGCTTAAAAGGTGATATTTTCCTTGTTGCTTAGTCAGGGATGACACTGGGATGATGTGGCCAGACTTTAACAGAAGCCAGGATCCTTAGACCACCCACCCCATCCTTTACATTAAATTTCTTTGTTCACCATGGCACAGTAATTTTTGGTTTCAGTGAATATGCAGTAACATATTGTATTGATTATTGTAGTGTAATACTACTTTTACTACTTCTACACTTTATTTTGTTGTCGTGATTGTAAAAACCTTTCTCATTTTTGTGTTCATTGAAATGTGAGCAGATGTACTGTAGAAACAATATTTACAAAAGCGTGCATGAGAGTATTAAAACAGTTTACAAAGTACTATAGACTAATGCTTTAAGTACCTCAGTGTGTTGTTGCTGCTTTGAAAGAGTAATTCAACGTTTGTCAAACCCCTTGAATTAACTATAATGAAGTGACAATGCAAAAAGATGTCTGGAAATTGCAGGTCTATAGCCCCATCTTGTGGCTGTTATATTAATTACACTCAAGTAACAGAAATAACCTGCTAATAACCAATCAATCAATATATGGCGACATTTGAAAAATCTGGTTTAACAACACTCACTAAAATATTTCCAGAATCCTCTTAGACTAATAGCCATCCAGATAAATAACCAGATCTGCTGGACATAAACAATATTTTTAATCCGTTTCTCATGTAGTACAACCTCTGTCAATTCCAGCTATTTCTGAAAAGCACTCCAGGGATATTGTAAGGATCAAAAATATTAATTCTATTGCGTTTTGCAACATCTTGTTCAGTGTATTAAAATATTGTGATCCTAGTTCATTCTATTGTCTCACTCCCATACCATGCTCTCCCATGGCATGCCCTCCTGCTTTCCCCATTCTTCACTTTACACATCTAAGGGGGATCCCTGATTACCTGCCACTAGCTCCACCCCAGCACTACAACTTTTTTGATAATCTGCCTCTCTAGTTGGCGACTCAACCTCCTACCAGATTGCTGTCAACAATAAGCTCACGGTTACCTCAGTTTTCAGCCTCCATCCTCAGTCATTTGTCTGTTCCGCCCGTGATTTGTTTTGTATTCTGCTCTTAATTCATGCTTTTGAACTGTTTTAACTTGGCCACTAAATTGAGGTTGTGTATTTTGTTTAGTTTCATGTGTGCTTATTCTTATGATTTGTGCTCACTACTTTGCCCTAGCCCGGTCCAGTCCTGTCTGTTTACCTAGCTCATGCCTTGGTCATGTTTGCTCACATTTCAGTCTCTATTACAACATGTGCTGATGTAGCCTTTAGACCACTTTGCTTCTTTGGATTATGATTATCCCTTTCTCTGCCTTACCTGTAGCATGTTGTTCTATGTCCATGTTGGTGTTAGTTTCCCTCCGTTGAAGTTTTACATTCTGTATCATTTATTAAATCCCCTTTACCAACCACACTCCTTGTGTTTGCAATTCTGACCATTTTTTAATTCCCAATTATATGAACTATAGTCAAAACAGTCACTTACTATGGGGTGTTGTTGTGGAAGCTGCAAGGGCAGTTGGTGATATGGTGGTTTTGGTTGGTGTAGCACTCGTTGGTTTTGCCCTGGTTGGCGTTGGCATTGCCATTGTGGTTTTGGTTGTGCTTGTTGATATTGCACAGGGTGGCATTGTGCTGGTTGGCATTGGCATTGGTGTTGTAGTTTCAGTTGTGCTGCTAGGCATTACGCTAATTGGTGTTGCAGTGGGTGGCAATACACTGGTTTGCATTAGCATTGTGGATTTGGTTTTGCTGGTTGAGGTTGTGCTGGGTGGTGTTGCGATAGGTGGGATTACGGTGGTTGGTATTGGAACTGTGATTGCAGTTGTTCTGGCTTTCAATTGTGCTGGCTGGCATTGTGCTAGTTGCCGTTGTGGTTTTAGGTACATTGGTTAGCGTTGCGCTCGGTAGCATTGGTGTTGTGGTTTTGGTTGGGGTTTGTGTTGTTGGCATTGTGGTGGTTTGCATTGCTTCACTTGTGGTGCTTTGGGCTGCAGCTGTAGTTGTAGATGTTTCGGTTTTGGTAATTGTAATGGTACTACTTCAATTGCTGTCATTAATTTTGCAGTTATGGTAGCTGGGCAATTAATGTCAAGATTTGCATTAATTGTTATAGTTATGGAGTATTCTTGACCATAATACTGATTATATATTGATTATAAAATGCATGTCTCACTCAAAGAAAATCTGATTTTCACTACTGTTGATCAGTGTCTCAGTGTTCTATGCATGATCTGTTGTTTTACATGCCTTTTCTTTTGGGAATGAATAAATAATTTTGTTTTAATCTAAAAGAATCATTTATCACATACAGATATAATTTTTATGGATTTGTTGTCTTTAACATAAAGGTACTTGTTAAATGCACTTATGGAAATACAATCTAATGAATCAGCGCTATTAAAACAGTTTTGATTAAATAATTAGCAATATTTTTTTGCTAAAATATATTAGTTAATATTATTAGTACTGTGTTATGGTTATAATATTAGTATCTCTGGACATAATCGTAACCTGTTACTACTCACTTTCTACTTTCCTCCAAAAACACAGTTAAAGTCATAAAAAACTATCATTTGAAATGAAACATAAAACATACATTACAGAGTAAGTTATGATAAAAATAATATTTACGTTGTCCACAGGATGCATGAAATAATCCAAGCAATAATATCCCACAAAGGAGTTTACTTTCCATGGTGAGCAGTGTTAGCTTCTTCTACTCCAGGTATAGACACAAGTTTTGCCTGTGACTGCGTTTAGCTATTTGTGAATTCCTTCTCTTTTGTCTGTGAAGGGAGTGACAAGTAGCGTGTCTGCTTTCATATAACCTGAAAAACTGGGTATTTTCACAAAATATGGGACAAACTAAATCATAAAACACAACTAAAAAATCTCCTTGTAGTGTTTGAAAATGTTCTTAATTAAGAATTTATTATTAATATACCTCTGGTGTATCATTTATATTAAGGTTTGATAATGTATAAACATTTGTTCCTTAGTTTAATTTATTTTTCGTCATTAAATTTGCTTCAGCCAAGATGAGAAATGCTCAAACACTGTACTGTACATATTTTATGGTCCATTAGTGAGTGTTTAGGGCAGGATGTGTTTGATCTCAGTCTACACAGATGAAAGACTACTAACACACATTATGTACTCCAGGGCACCATAATCTTAATTCTAATATGAATGTGGTGCATTGTGATTTGTCTCTAAGGACAAATGCCACACTAAACAGGATAAAGGCATGAAATTGTACTATTATTTAAACACATTGGAAGCTTACCCATCAAGTCCATAAAAATGCATTAGAGGGGAAAACAATAGTGAATCATACTTCAGTTAATTCAAATCATAGTAGACTGGACTGAAGATGCAACATGGAGGCTTATAAAGGAAAACAGAAGGCTCCTTAAGAAACTTAGGTTCTTTAACATGTACAGTAAGTTATTTCAAATCTTTTACCAGTGTGTTCCAGTGTGTGTGGTCGGTGCAATATTCTTCACTATAATATCAATAAAAATGATTCACTAAAGTCTGGGAAAATAGCAAATATTAACATTTCAGAAGGGCTACATTGAAAGTAGTGACTTAAATGGTGAAGCAGTAATCACAGTGGCTGCCAAGTAATTATCTATCAGTTGACTTTTAATAGTTAATTCATAACTATGTCAGCTCTTGGGTACATTGGTTGGAGCCTAACAAATTTCTGCCCTAAGGCATCCTAGGAAGTTGATCGATGACCTTTCTATTTGTGCTTCAGTTAATAATATACTGTAGAATTGAATGAAACCTTTCTATTTGTGCTTCAGTTAATAATATACTGTAGAATTGAATGAATCTTTCCTGATTCCATGTGATTGGTGAGAAAATGTTATAAGGAGAGTGTCGAGTAGTAGAGTATAGAGGTAAAGATGAAAAGATTGAAAGCAACTTATATCTCTTAAAGAGGATGTTAATGGTATTGCATGAATTGCTTTAGCTGGTAACTCTAAAACCAGTGAAATTCAATAGGAGGACTGTCATTTTCAACATGGTGAGTTTTCCCCAGTTAAAATATCTTTGCACTTAAGAGACCCAAAGTCAAACTATTGCTGGAATCAAGGCTGTCAAACAGGTTTCTCATTTGTGGTGTAATTCATCCTCCTTTGCTGACAATACTTTTTGGAACATGATTTCAAATGATTTCCCTGCCACTACAAACTGTGAATTATAAATTCAACTTGGATTTAAAATTGTGCAGATTTCTATACAGTATTACAAAATACAGTATGTTCATCTGTATAAAACATTAACAGAAACACTTTCTACATTACATATGTAAATATTAACTGATTTTGTACATTGTGCATGCATTACTTTAGTAACCTGTTCTGAAAACCCGTACTAAGAAGTGTATTTACTCTTACTCTCTGTTATAGTAGGGTCAATATCTAAAATGGGCAGTCTTGTCAGAAAAGCTCCTGGTTGCGGAAAACAGAATGGGGCAGCGTCAGATTGGGTTGAGTCAGACACTTTCAATTTACAAAAACGACTTGTGCGTTTAAGCAGCTTTTTATTAATGTTCAGCACAGGTATAGACATACATACTTGATACTTAATAAAACATGAATACATCTAACTAGTTGAGTTTTTGGATTTGGATTGTAGATGGACGGAGTTAACTGTTTGATAAAAGAGGATTTGGATGCATATTACGATTTACGAACGTGGCGATTTTTCCTCTGTCGCCTCTGCCTTGTGTACTGCAATCCAGACACTACTCACCTGCGTCCTCCCTCCGCCATCTTGTGAATTTCTTTCCCTTGCTGGTTTTTGTAGCCGAGACTCTCCTTCTATTCTACAGCTCCCCCCGTCACATGGGAGGAGCTGCCTATACACTACAGGTAACAGTACAAATTAGATTAGACCAATTAGGACATGGCACAGCAGATGTGCTGTATTCTTTCTTTGATGAAAAAATATAGAATTCCACCCTTGATTAAATACAATAACAGAACGGTAAGTTTACCAAATTGACTGAAACATTGGGCAAAAAAGAAAGGAAAAAAATCCACACAAAACATAAATACCTCTTCTTAAGCCCATGCACAGTGTTACAGACTTCCTCCTCTCTGCCACAGTATTTCAAGATGTTGTTTTATAGTGCAACACCATCCACTCAACAAACAACTTGTTTTCATATACTGGTTTTCTAACGAACTGTGAAGACTTCATGTCACAAGAGAAAAACGTATTCACACATTATCATGAGTGCATTTTTTCAGCAATACTCTTAACAGATTATTCAGTTCCCAGTCATCTTGAACTTGGTATAAGGCACTTACAAAATGTTTTTAAAAAACATTTGTAACATTTCTTCATTTATGAATAGTGAAAGAGAGTGAGTGAGAACTATAGCTTATTAGTTCCCTGGTTACTGGACATGTCAGCGTGAAAGCCACTTCTCCAATTACAGAATTATAACTGACACCTCTTAAAGCCTTTCTGATGGATTCAATTGCTTGATTTGTGCCGCCCATTGTTCTGTGCAAATAATTTGACACTTTCTCCAAGTGCACATTATCACTATTATAACAGTGTAGTATTTTAGATTTCATGTGACAAAATCATGATATAGAAGCATAAAAGGGGATTGAGCATAAAATCCAAACTGGTCTTTGCTCAAAAATAACTCTTCACACCAAGAATGCAACCCTGGTACTTGTGGCGGTTTGGCGATAGCTGTAGATTACCACAGAGCAGCTGAGTAAAAAAACATTTTGTCAAGTTGTCTAAAAAAAACAACCACCATCTTCACAAATTCACTTTTCACTGTTTCTGTCTGTGAAGCTTCTAAGGTCCAGTCCTTTGAATACTTTGCAAAGTGACAGTGAAGACAGTTCCATTTGGGAGCTTCTCTTGCAAAAACTAAATGAAGAGAAAATGCATCAACAAATCAACATCAAAAATCTGTCTCATTCTTATAACCTCTTGCTTTATATTGTGTAATAATAATAATAATGTTCTCCAAACATTTTTTTTTGTTTTACATACCTGTTTAACAAAGCCGGTAATGGTTGCATTGCTGATGTCTGCAAAGGAAGTGAGCTTCATCTGTAGGTGTGCCAGTGATGTCAATCCTGTAGGGATTAACAATATATTACACGCAGAAATTGTTTAAGTATAACTTACAGTAAATAAAACAGTTTTTGCAGTTCTGTTGCTAAGTTTAAAAGTAATACCAGCAGATCTGCACACATCTTTGACTCCTTAATACAATGACTCTAAGAGTTCAATACTTCAATTATTGATACAATTGCAGATTTTTACATTTTATTTTTTTATTTAACTGTATTGCTGATTGCACCTAAACCCCTACAATTGTCCTTTATTGATACATTATCTCTTTAAATCTTAAATTTGATACACATTATTTGAGTTCATGACACATTAAAGGATTCACACAGCTGTAATTTAAATTATGAAGAAGCCTATACAGTAATTAAAAACAAAACAACAAAAGAGATTGATTGAGGGGGATTGCTTCTTTCTGGAACTCTGCCCAAACCATTTTCTTTTCTTTATAGTGTAGAGGCGATGTCCATTGTTGGAAAGAAACTAAGTATATTTACACAACGTTTGTACTTACATAGAGTTTTGAGGTACCGTTGTGCTCTACTTGAGTGATTTTATTTTAAATTATCTTTATGTTTGTTCAAGTTATTAATTTACTTTTTCATCTATCTTATTCATTTGTCAGCTTTAGTTACTTTGCAGAAGCAGATTCTTAAGAGTTTTTGGAGTTTGTTTACTCACTGAAAACGAATGCTTAGAAAAAATCATCAAAGTTTAAAATTTTAACATAGTTTAAATAAAAACATGCTTAGAGTTTTGTACTTTGTTGCAACTCTGCAACACACTTCTTGCAAAACTCTACACATAGTATCTTATATTAAACACATCATTCAAATATGAAACATCTTTAAAAACTGAGCAGACAGTTCTAAACACACACAACAACCCTTAAAATAGACAGTCTAGGTTTGGATATGGCTTGCAAGGTGATATTTTCCCTGTTGCCAGGGATGACACTGGGATTGCTTGTTGCCAGATCAAAACAGAAGGCGGGATCGATAGATCATCCATTACATGGAAATGTTACTGTAATTATTTTTGTTTCAAAGTAAAATATTGTATTGCTTATTGTGCTGTAATTCTACTTTTCTTTGTGTTTTTGATGTTGTGGAAACTTTTTTACATTTTGTTATTTTCTTTAATGCAGATGTACTGCATTGGAACAATCTTTAAAGAAGCATGTATTGTTGGAGAAAATTTAAAAGGTATACACAGTACTAAAGACAATATTGTTACATATTATATAAATTACCTCAGTGCATCCTTAGTGCTTTGAAAGTAATTCAAATGGTGCATATGTTTATCATTTTGTTGCAAAAATGCCATTTTAAAAAGGACTATAAAGCACTGATTGCACAGATTTCTTTTTAACATTGAAGTGAGTTGTTTAACTCAAAGTTTGTGTTTTATTTTGTTAGTGTGAAGAGTTTTACCACAATGAATCAAATTCCACAACACCTGTGCATTATTAACTACCTATGTATGCAGTATATAACGTGGTTAAATTTATCACCACTTTTACCAGCTGCAATATTAGTTCTGTTTGCACATTAATGCATCAATAAAGTATACATGCATTTTTAAAGTAAAAATGTGTGGTAGGATAATATGTTTTTTAAATTTACATTAATTACACTTACCTTGGGCTGTTGGTGTGAAAGCTGTAAATGAAGTTAGCCTTTCAGCTGTGGTACTTGGAACTACAGTTGTGGTAGTTGTAGTAGTGGGTGATGTGGTAGTTGTAGTAGTGGGTGATGTGGTAGTTGTAGTAGTGGGTGATGTGGTAGTTGCAGTAGTGGGTGATGTGGTAGTTGTAGTAGT
>JAUMHL010000109.1:0-14284 GCA_032362345.1 Sandelia bainsii | reverse complement strand
AGGAACTAAAACAAGTCCAGTTGCCACTGAACAACCTTTTTTGGGATAACCATGACCTGGATGACTGAGAATCTTCATAGACAATGATCACAAATGCAAAACATACAACAGTTGTTTCACTAGTATTTTTATTTCAATATGTATTTTTTTTTGTTGAGAAGCATTGATTATACACAGGTTCATACAAGTACCTGTGCAAGATCAAAGTCATATTGTTACATTGATTTGTTTTTTTGTGTCTTTCTCTCAGAATTTTCAGGATTAATAATCTAATAATTTTAGCAGTCATGAATAAAAAGCTCAAAGTGTTTCATGTATGGAGATACTTGAACGACATTAGTTACAAATATGTTAGCTCCTCCCTAAAACCTCAATGCAAATCTATACTTTTAATTGAGAATACATCTGTCTGTCTGTTAGTGTGAAGCGTCTGTGTTCACTTCTTCAGTCACAAGATGATGGACAAATTCTCTTTTCTGCTGACAGTGATCTGTCTTCCCTGTAAGTTTCCTCATGCTGATATACTTATCAAAAGAACATGGATAATCTGGCATTTATTTCTCTCATGTTCTTACCTGTGTCTCTTTTTCTGGTTCTTTGTCAGATGTGAATGGCCAGGCTCTGGAGTCCGTTCCCTCCACTTCAGTGTTGAAACAGCCTCAGGAAACCCTCAGTCTGTCCTGCAGGGGATCTGGATTTGATTTCAGTCAGTACGGGATGCACTGGATCAGACAACCTGCAGGAAAAGCACTGGAATGGATGGGGGTTATTTACTATGATTCAAGTAAAACAATTTATGCCAGCAGTGTGCAAGGACGTATAGAAATCACCAGAGATAACAGCAACAGCATGGTGTATCTGAGACTGTCCAACCTAAAGCCAGAGGACTCTGCTGTGTATTACTGTGCAAGAGACACACTCATCTAATTAAGTGGGGAAGCTTTACAAAAACCTCAATTTATTTTTACAATCACCAACAGAGGGCAGCAGAAGATCTTAAAATATCACAACAAGCCAGTTTGGCCAAAAAACACTCATGAAAGCAACTGTTGAGATTGTGGTTTGTGACTTCCTCTATTTTTGGGTGTTTCCAACATATGCTTTTGTGAAATAATATTCCATTATGTTTTTGAAACACTGTGAAGCATATTCTGTTATGTCTCACTTATTGAATGATGAAAGATGTGTTGTAGTAACACAATTTAAACACATATTAAACTAATAAATAGGAGTAAAAATGATATTATGTTAAATCTGTGAATAAATACATTTTGAAAATAAGAGCAAGACCATTTCACATTTGATCATTTAAAAATGACCAATTCATTAATGTACCACACGATTCTTAGATTAATACAGTTACATTTTTCTTTGAACAAAATATTGCTCTTAAAAGTCAGCTGAGACTCTTAGAGACAGTATAAAAAAACTTGTGGAAGTTCATTGCTTTGACCATCCTGTGTGAAACAACCAACAAACCTGCGCAAATGCTGATTTTTTTTAAATTATTTATTAATATTTGTAAATATCCAGTTCAAGACAAGTATTTCACAAAGATCAGCATACTTTTTCATCTGTGATGTGTTGATTCTCAATAGAAAACAGGTGGTGTTTTAAGCTCTCTTGCCTGCTTTGATGTAACTGAAAACTTTTATTTACTTGGCAGAAGTTGTTTTTACATTCCAACATACACATAATTTAATAGTACTCATGTTTATCATAATCATCATCCTAAGATTTTAATGTATAGTCTTAATACATAAAGATCATATCTTATAATATTCTTTATCACTATAATATATAATCAGTTTATATAGTATGAATATTGCAAATATATACATAATTTATAACAATAGAAATTTCTTCATAGAAATCAGTAGAAATAACAGCAACATCAGACAGCATCAAACCAGAGTATTCTGCTGTGTATTACTGTGCCAGACACACACTGGTTTAAGTAAAAACAGAGGCTTTACAAGAACATTTGTTTTTTTTAAGAGCGGGAAAAAGGGAGCACGAAAGCACCAAAAAATAATTTATAAATGCTCAACACACTGAAACAAACAATGATGACAGTTGAAATGGGATTAATGGCTGATGAAACACTGTAATTCGAGGTTTCACTACAATGACTACATGTTATAGTCAAACATAATGGTTAATGGCTTTAAAATATTGTGCATTAATGGTAAAATATCAGTGGTCTTGTTTGTCACACATTTACAAGCTAATGAGCAGTGTGTGAATGAATCACATCAATATTGTCACAATGAGTAAAATGCTGTTGTTAAAATTCTTGGTGGTTCCTTTGTTTCCATGGCTGCACATAATCGTAATTGTAAAGCTGATTCAAATAAATGTTGTCTGTTATTCATAATTCATGCTAAGATTCACATTAAAAAGTGCATTTTCTATTATTTAATTACATTAAACATTTCATAATGTTTTAACACTAAATAGTTGTCAATACAACACATATTGGTATTTATAGTTTACACCCAAATCAAATCATCACAATAAGTGCAAGTTTGCCTGGTGGTGGTGTGGGTAGTGGAGGTGTAATGATGATTACATAAATGGTGCAGTTAAGAACATATTAAAATATCACAGGTAAAGCAGAGCTGATATCAAGGTTTCACTCTGCAGATATAATAACACTGAGCAGAGTCTTCTATTGGCTTCAAAGTCAGTGACGTTCCTCATAGCTCATGTATAAAAACTCCACATCAGACTTTGGAGTTTGTTACATTAGTACATTAGTTTCACCCCAAACCATGTTTTCTGTAGCTCTTCTGCTGCTGTTGGCAGCTGGATCTGGTGAGTCTCATGGTCAGCAGTTCTTCTTTTGCAGCGTAACTATGTAATTTGTCACAAAACATATGTGTTCTTTTAACAGGTGTGAAGTGTGAACAGTTGACACAGCCAGCCTCTGTGACTGTGCAGCCAGGTCAATATCTGACCATCACCTGTCAGGTCTCTTATTCTCTTAGTAGCTACTTTACACACTGGATCAGACAATCAGCAGGGAAAGGACTGGAGTGGATTGGATATTCATGTGTTGGATGCACCGCAGTTTACAAAGATTCACTGAAGAACAAGTTCAGTATTGCCTTAGACTCTTCCAGCAACACAGTGACTCTAAAAGGACAGAATATGCAGCCTGAAGACACTGCTGTATATTACTGTGCTGGAGACCCGCACATTAACACAAACCATGTGTAAACCTTAACAAAAACCCCTCAGTACCTGAACAGTTGTAACATGAAACCACCAGAGGAGGAGCCCTCAGACCACTAATGATTTCATTTCAGTGAATCCGTAAAGACGGAAGCAATTATTACATTTCATAAAAGATTCTTAATTTAACACTAATTGATTCCTTCAGCCTAAACACTGACATTATTATAACTAGAACTTTACTTTATGTATTGTCACAGTGAAAACAAACCCAAAGGTGTGTATACCGTATTGATGTCATCCAGCCAGACTCAGAGTTTGTGCAGCCAGGACAGTCTTTTTTCTCTGAGTACGCAGCAGGTTATTCTTCAGTTCAGCATCAGAACTTCTATCTTTCAGTCACTCAGATTTCCTTTTTATTGTGTGCATTAGATTTCTATTTTTGTACATTCAGTTTTACCTGTTGAATTCACTCTACTGTCATTTTATCATTTTTTATAGTTTTTATCTTGTTTCTTATGCAGATTTTTATGTTACACAGTAGCGCTAGAGGCTAGAGAAGAGATTATAATGTATAGTCTTAAGAAATAAAAGTGATATCTTATAGTATTCTTTATTAATATAATACGTAATCAGTTTATGTAGTGTGAATATTATAATAATAATAAAGTTATTATTTGTCAGAAGTAGGATTTTAAGAATAACAACAAAACTTCATTCATTTGTTTCAGGAAAAATTGTGACACTGAGTAAGTTTTTGGGGAGTAAAAATCATAAACCTCACAAATTAAAATTCAAAAAACAGAAATCTACTTTTGAACTCTTAGTATACTTTTGCTTTTTTGTTTATTTGTTTAATAAGCAAAGTTTATATTGGCCAAGGACCAATTTGGTTAATTTACTGTGAGGAGGAGTTAATGCAAAACTCAGATGTCTTCAACCTCCACTTATGTGATCGCAGAGCAGATGACAGGGAACAGTGGACACACAGTTTAACATTATGGACTGTAGGGTGACACTGCTGCTTTTAACTGTCTGCTGGGCAGGTGAGAACATATCTGCAAACTGAATTAAATCTCTGTTTAAGAAGTTGTCAAATTACAACACGTGACTATTTCCTTATTTGTCCTGACAGTTGTTGATGGTCAGACTCTGACAGAATCTGGACCTGCAGTTAAAAGGCCTGGAGAATCTCACACATTAACCTGTACCGCCTCTGGACTTGCAATCAGTGGCTACTGGATGGCCTGGATCAGACAAGCTACTGGAAAAGGACTGGAGTGGGTTGCCACTATCGATGTCACTAGCAAATATTACTCTCCGTCTGTCCAAGGCCGGTTTACCATCTCCAGAGACAACAGCAAACAGCAGGTGTACCTGCAGATGAACAGTCTGAAGACTGAAGATTCTGCTGTTTATTATTGTGCTCGACACCCACAGTGAGTGGACTGTATTAAACAGCTGTACAAAATCATAACATATACATATACATTGCTGGGTTGCTAAACCACAACTACCTCACAGGATTATTGTTTATGTTTCTATATGTTTTTATATGTTCTAATATAGGAAGAAAATGCGGACTGATATAATTACGAATAAAAATGAATAAATAATTACTGCTGTTTTGGTATGTTATTTTCCATAATGACATTGGAAAATTATAGTTCGAGGTCACTTTAAGACTAATCATGTTTGATAATCAATGTTTGCAATTTTTTAAGTCTGCCTGAAAACCATGGTCAGGTGCTCAGGTAAACATTGAAAACAGGTTATGTTATATTCATTCCTCCTGTTTACACTAGCCAATAAAAGATTCCTTCCAAATGCACATTCAGTGTAAATGATGAGGGACAAAATTCACAGTGATCATTTTGTGCAAAGTTTATAGTTAGTTAGGAAAATTAAATAAAATAATAAAAAAAAGCTATAACTTTGGAAGCTTTTTCATCTCCAACTGCAGAAGCATCAAATTACTACAAATTTTTTGCACAATCCCATCATTCTATTAAAGGTGCAGTTATGCCAGCAATATGAGAGGATGAATAGAAATCAGTAGAGAAGACAGCAATAGTATGGTACATCTGAGACTGTCCAACTTAAAACCAGAAGACTCCTCTGTGTATTACTGTGCCAAACACACACAAGTAAACACAGAGGCTTTGCAAAAATGCAAAAGTATGCTAGAACATACAAGGAATTTTCTTCTGGTCTTTTGTGGCTCTTCTAGGACAGTACAGACATTGACATTAACAACAAAGAATAGGTTACAGACAACAACTACAGAATTGGTTGTGAAAAACAGTGAATTATAGACAATAAATTATAGACAGTGTGGCACATAGACAGAAAGACAAGACAGTGAGTGTGTGTGTGTGTGTGTGTGTGTGTGTGTGTGTGTGTGTGGAGCAGATACAGAAACAGTTTTTAGTGAGTTTTTAAGCGTGTTCAGGTTCAGGTTGTTGTGACTGCACCAGAGTGCCAGCCGTTCAACCTCCTCTCGGTACGCAGACTCATCACCATCTCGCATGAGACCAATCACGGTGGTGTCGTCTGCGTACTTCAGGAGCTTGACACTTGGGTCACTGGAGGTGAAGTCATTTGTGTACAGGGAGAAGAGTAGAGGGGAGAGGACACAGTCTTGTGGGGCACCAGTATGTTGTTACCAAGACCTTTAGGGAGCAAGAAAGCACCAAAAAATATTTATAATTGCTCAACACACTGAAACAAACAATGATGAAAGTTGTAATGTGATTTATGGGTGATGATACACTGTAATTATCACTACATTAATTACAACATGTTATAGTCAACCATAATGGTTAATGGCTTTAAAATATTGTGCATTAATGTTCAAATATCAATGGTATTGCTGTCACACATTTACAAGCTAATGAGCAAAGTGTGTGAATTATTCTCATATCAATGACACAGTGAGAAAAATGCAGTTAAAACTCTTGGTGGTTCCTTTGCTTCCATGGCTGCACATAGTCATCGTAACTCTATTATTCGTAATTCATGTTAACATTCACATTATTTTTTTTTTTAATAATTTAATTATATTAAACATTTCATAATGTTTAACACTTAGTAGTAGTTGTCAATACACAACCCAGGAGACAGGGTTGCAATACAACACATTAGTATTTATAGTTTACAGCAAGAACAAATTGGTTGAATTACGATAAGTGCAAGTTTGCCTACACTGCAGGGTGGTGTGGGTAATGGAGGTATGAGGATGATTTCCTAAATGCTGCAGTTGAAAAACATTTTTAAATATCAAAGGTAAAGCAGAGCTGATATCAAGGCTTCACTCTGCAGATATAATAACACTGAGAAGAGTCTTCTATTGGCTCCGGTTATGCAAAGTCAGTCCTTATAGCTCATCTATAAAAACTCCACATCACACTGTGAAGTTCTTTACATTAGTACATTAGTTTCACCCAGACCATGTTTTCTGTAGCTCTTCTGCTGCTGTTGGCAGCTGGATCTGGTGAGTCTCTATATATATATATATTTCATAGTCATCAGTTCTTCTTTTGCAGTAAAACTAGATAATTTGTCACAAAACATTTTTCTTCTTTTAACAGGTGTAAAATGTGAACAGTTGACACAGCCAGCCTCTGTGACTCTGCAGCCAGGTCAACGTCTGACCATCACCTGTCAGGTCTCTTATTCTGTGAGCAGCTACTACACAGCTTGGATCAGACAACCTGCAGGGAAAGGACTGGAGTGGATTGGATATTCATGTGTCGGATGCACTGCATACTACAAAGATTCACTGAAGAACAAGTTCAGTATCAGCTTAGACTCCTCCAGCAAGACAGTGACTCTAAATGGACAGAACATGCAGCCTGAAGACACTGCTGTGTATTACTGTGCCAGAGACTCACAATGACACAAACCATCAGTAGATCTGAACAAAAACCCCTGTGTCTGAACAGTTGTAACATGTAGTCACCAGAGGGGGAGCCCTCAGACCATGAATCATTCAAACATTAATTTAGAAAATCTTCTTTAGATAGATGTGACATTGAAATAGATGGAAATCTATCAGAAATATATCTAAAATATATTCTACAATGTACTGTAAATAATACCAATTTGATGGTTTCTGGTGATAATTTAATTTTAACCTAAATGGACTGATTTGTTGGAATGACATCTCATTCATGTCATTTTGCCAACCTTGTCTCTCAAAAATTATGCTTGTATATGACGAAAATGCAGTCCCGATTATGTTTCAGTAGAGAACTTAATTGTTACGTTGTGCTAAAACATATCTTTGCGAACGAATGACGCGTTACATTCATTAACGCGAAGCGATGTGCAAGCAGGTGGTTGGGGTGGATGGAGGGCATTTACTGTGCAGGACTGACATGCCTTATATAAACTCTGATTCTGTGGTTTGGTGATATCACCTGTGATCAGTTGTAATATCACTGATAAATCAATGATGAGATCAGCAAATTATTGATAAGACAATCTATGAGATCAAAGGCATCATAAAACTGATCAATAAACTGGCTTTTTTAAGTGAAGCAGTATCAGACATCAACACTGCATTACAGTACATTCAACAAATAATGCCATGTTAGAATATAATGCGATTCCCACTTTCCAAGACATAAATAACAACAACATATGTCATGTCATGTCATATCTCTTCAAATGCTAATACATTCTGTATCGCAGGGCCCCATATTTTTTAAAACACATCCAACTTGCATAATCTTTTCTGGGGTACATTGTAGAATACATTTTCTAGCTGCAGTCAGATGCAGAATATATATCTACATTTACCCTGGAAAAACAGCATTGCAATATAGTACTATAAATGCGAGGAAAATTAGGTTTACATAAACTTTCTTCAGTCACTTCTGGAGAAGAGGTTTTGACAGGTTGTGGTGCGAGATGCTGACCACTGTGATCACAGTTGCAGAACAAGGTAATGTTAGCATGCATAAAGCTGTAAGCAAGCTGTGGTTCTCTGCTACTGGGGAAATTGTGCTGGTCTTAAATTAAAATTTCACTGGGATTTTGTGCAATTAACAGTGTACTAAGTTCTCAAACCTCCAGGAGACAACATGGAGCTACTGAAACTTTTCATTAGAAGAATAAAAGTAAAAAATGAAAAAAAAAGTAAGTTATGATTCAGATAATGCAAGATTTTCATCATGCTTGATATAATTAAATGTTATAACTGAAGTTCACCTGTCTGTGTCCATCTCTATGCAAATTCAACTTCCTCACCGTCTGCTATAAAGACTTGACATTACACTGTCAGTTGCAGAAAAAGAAAATCACCTTCAATACCAACCATGTTCTCTGTAGCTCTGCTGCTGCTGCTGCTGGATCCTGTGAGTCTCACTGAGGTATTATAGTATTATCACACACTGACTGTTTACTGTCATTACACTAATTCATCTTTTCCTCTACAGATGTGAGGTGTGAACAGATGACAGACAGTTTTTGTGACTGTGCAGCCAGGTCAGCATTAAGAACCAGCTCAATATTGACTTTGACTCTTGCAACACAGACACAACATGCAGTCTGAAGTGCATTACTGTGCCAGATATCAACATCAACACAAGCCATCAATAGACCTGAAGAAATACCCCTCAGTGACTGATCAGTTGTAACATGAAGCCACCAGAGGAGGAGCCCTCAGACCACTAATAATTTAAGACCAGCTCACTGTTAAAGTTACGAGGGAAACATGTTTTTGATGTTTAGTGAGGTACCTAATTTACTAGATTGTTTTCACTGCATTTGTCCTCATCAAGTTGAATGCTTATATTAAAATATATTGACAGAGACATTACTGCATGTATTCCCACAATGGAAGTGGAATTACACTATTAAACATTTCTAAACATAAATTTGACCAACTTTTTGGTAAAATCAACAAGCAAAACTACAGAAAATTCAGCTTTTATTAAAGCTGTTTATATCAATGACTCAAGTTCTGCTTTTTATTTTTGTAAGCAGGTTTAGCATTTTTGTTTAAACTAGACAGTTGAAAACCAAGGAAGTGGATTTTCCACACGTGTGCAGTTAGTTTGACTCACAACAATGCATGCTCCAACAAAATGTTTATTAAGCATTTTTTTCTTTCACAACAAAAATGTAGTAAAATCAGCAAATATACAATCTGCCCAAAAGGGTGTTAACTTTTTTGATTTATTAATTTTAGGTAGGTGTTAGAGTTGAATGCTTTGCACAGAATAAACAATACTCAATTTACTCCATAATGTTTGTATTTTTGACATAGTACTTTTGGATAGTATATTGCATGAATAAAAAAGCAACTAAACTAAAAAATTTAAAGTAAAAGAGACAAATTAATTAAACTATAATCCTGTTAGTACATGAGTCACTCCCTCCAAATCATATCCTGATGCAAATCTTCAGTCTGTACAGTGTACTTCTGTCCTGCTGACTGGTCTTATACTTCGTGTGGAGCATCAGAGGTCACATCTTCAGCCTCAGGATGATGATGAACACACTCACTCTTCTGCTGGTTGCTCTCTCTCTGCCCTGTGCTTTCTCCTACTTCTTGATGTTTTATACTGTATCAGAAAATCAACTGATGGTCAGACAGTGACACAGAGAAACCCAGATGAACTGTTTTTTTCATTTATGTCATCAGGTTGTACAGGTCAGAGTATGGAATCCATTCCTCCCAGTTCAGTAGTGAAGAAGCCTGGGGAGACTCTGAGTCTCTCCTGCAGAGGATCTGGCTTCACTTTTACCTGCTGTACCATGAGCTGGATAAGACAACCTGCAGGAAAAGCACTGGAATGGATAGGGGTTGGCTGCTCTGATGCCAGTAAAAACACTTATTCCAGCAGTGTGAGAGTAGACCTGAACAAAAACCCCTCAGTGTCTGAACATTTGTAACATGAAATCACCAGAGGAGGAGTCTTCAGACCATATGTGATTTTAGACCAGTTCACTGGTTCTGCAAGTTATCTGATTATTAATGATCACAAAATCAGAAATGCAACACATACAACAATCGCTGTATTTTTTTATGAATATGTGCGTAATCTTAACGTTTGATTTTATGCAAACTGTGTGACGTGCCTGGTTACTCAGCTATAAAAACTTCACCTCAGACTGTTAGTGGAGCAGCTGGATCCTGTGAGTCTCTCTGGATTTATCTAAATCAACTGTTTCGCTATTGTTGTATAACTTGATCATTTGTCACAAAACATTTTTCTTCTTTTAACAGGTGTGAAGTGTGAACAGTTGACACAGCCAGCCTCTGTGATTGTGCAGCCAGGTCAACGTCTGACCATCACCTGTCAGGTCTCTTATTCTGTGAGCAGCTACTACACAGGTTGGATCAGGCAGCCTGCAGGGAAAGAACTGGAGTGGATTAGTAGTGACACAACTATCAAAGATTCGCTAAAGAACAAGTTCAGTGTCAACTTGGATTCTTCCAGCAACACAGTGACTCTAAATGGACAGAATATGCAGCCTGAAGACATTGCTGTGTATTACTGTGCCAGACAACCACAGTAACAAAAAACATTAGCAGACCTGAACAAAAATAACCTCAGTGCTTGTACAGTTGTATGAAGCTGCCAAAGGGGGGGCTCTAAGGCCACTAATAATTTTGAGACCAGTTTACTGAGGGAAATAATTGTTTCAAATGTCGTCTTCAGCAATGAAATTATAATAACTGTAATAAAAACATAACCACGAATCAATTCTGATTGTTGCCAACAACACAAGTAATTATTAGGGGTGCGCCGGTACAATATTCAGTACTGATATTGGTATTACCACTGTGTAGTAAAAATAGATAGAAAAGCTGGTATCAAACTACCCTAACTTTATGAATCAACTCTAACGGTGTTGGTACACCTCTGTAAACCACACTGTGTTTGTAATGACTGAAAGTTAATGTGTCTCCTTTATCATTCAAACCAGGTGCACTGTCATTTCCAGTTAGTTTTTTAACTTGGATTTTGATAGATTTTTGCACCTGCACAAATGTACAATAGAATATTTGTCTTGAAATAATAAATCACAATTAATTTTCCAACAACCCAATTTTTCAAGTCATATGAGCACAGTATCTGTCAAGAAGAGTATGTTCTTTAGTTAGTTTTAATGCAGCACATTGGGATGCTCACCAGCAGAGTTTTTGTTTTTTTAAAAGAAAAATGTAGTTTCCTGTTTTTTGATATTATATCATAATATATACTATATATAATATATATACACAATATATAATTTGATACACGTGCTGCCTTCATGAGCAACTCCCTCCATGTGATATCCTGATACAGTGGACTTCTGTCCCACTGACTGGTTCTGTACTTTGTGAAGCATCAGAGGTAACATCCAGTAAATGTGGCCTACAAAATGCTGGGGAGCAGAATAAATCAAAACACCTATTTTGGGTATAAAGAAATTAGGCTGAATAACCTGAAGTTATTATTTACAAGCTTGAATCTTTTAACAGAGGAGGAGTCAATGCAAAACTCTGATTTCCTCCATCTCTACATATGTTTTAAAGTGAATGAGAGAGACTACACCACTGGCATATACACTGTAGACTGAGAAGTGACAAACTGCTTTCATCATGGCCAGACCTGATTATTTTGTTGTTTTTCTGATGCTTTTGATTACATGTGCTGGTAAGAACACTTAGTTTTTTGTTTTGTTGCTTACAAACATCATGATGATCATGGAGAAAATATGGCTGCATCACAGTAGATAATGAGTTGTTTGAATTTTTGTAGGTACTGAGGGTCAAACATTGACTGAGTCAGAATCAGTGGTTAAAAGACCTGGAGAATCCCACAGACTGACCTGCACATATTCAGGATTCAGCGGCACTCCCTGGATCGCTTGGATCAGACAGGCTGCTGGAAAAGGACTGGAGTGGGTTGGTGATATCAGTGATGACAGTAGTGACATCGTCTACTCTCAGTCGGACGTTTTACCATCTCCAGAGACAACAGCAGACAGCAGGTGTATCTGCAGATGAACAGTCTGAAGAATGAAGATTCTGCTGTTTATTACTGTGCTAGACTCACAGTGACACAGGAGATAGAAACACTGTACAAAAACTCAGCACAATGAACCAAGTAAAAAAACAAAACAAAACACTGCTTTCTTCTCTTCATATTTGCAACTTAATTTTTTCTCTTTTTTTATTTCTAAATTCAAAAGTTTCAGAACATTGCAATGTTCATCAAAATGTGTTGTTATCTAAACATACCAGAAATAACCAGCCTTTTGATGGTGTTACTGTAGTAACTGAAACTGCAGTGAATGTGTCAATTTATAATTTAATCCAAGAAAACGTTCCCAATGACTTTGGGAAAAAGTTTCTATTTCAATTTATTAATGTGTATGCAGACATGTACACATCACAAAAAACGTGTATGCAGACATGTACACATCGCAAAAAAATGTGTATCCAGTGGCCATATTGACCATATTTCTAAATGAAATAACACATGAAGTCTTTCCAAAGATAAGATGATAGTAAGTGCATATACCATTTTGTTTGAATGTTAAATTTATTGTTGGATTGGATGTTGGAATTTATTGATGGAAACGCCGCACACATCATTACACAAAGTTTTAAACAACCTACTTTCACAGTAAAAAACTCAACTTTTTAAATAATTTTCTGAATCCATGAATCAAACACAATTTACTTAAATACTTTAAAAGTAAAAAAAAAATTAAATAAATATTAAGATTATTTTGGTTTAACAAACAACATGTATGATGAAACCTTAGTTTAATCTAGTTTTCCGCTGCTTGTGAGGAAGAGTTAAAGCAAAACTTGGATGTCTTCCACCTCTACTTATCTGTCTGCAGAGGGGATGACAGAGAACAGTGGACACAACCTACAATATTCACCTGGGCAGGTTAGAAAATATCTGCAAGTTGAGTTGAATCTATGTTTAAGTAGTTGCCAAACCACAACAAGTGACCATTTCCTTTTTTTGTCTTGACGGATATTGATGGTCAGACAGAATCTGGACCTGTTGTTAAAAGCCTGGAGAATCCCACAGGTCGACCTCTACATCCACTGGACACTGAGGGCGAACCATATGACTTGAATCAGACGAGCTCCTGGAAATGGACTGGAGTGACTTGCATGGCATCATAATGTTAGTAGTAGCAGTAGATTTTACTCACAGAGAGCTCCAGACTGATACGATCTTCAGAAGTAGTGGCTGAATCTGCAGATTAACAATCTGAAGACTGAAAATTCTGCTGTTTATTATTGTGCTTGCACTAAAACATTAGTCCTAATAAAAAGAATGGACAAACCAAATGTATATGTATATGTTTTCATATTTTGCAGACACATACAAATTCCTTTTTTGAAGAATAAATGCCAACAAGTTTTGAATTTTCTGCTCATGCTGCAGCTCCGTGACTCAACATCTACAATGAAAGGGGAACAGCCATGATTTCTGAGCAAGAAATAAGAATAAATAAATATTTAAAAGTGATTGCAGTGATTTCTAGAGTGGATGAAGAACAGTTTGGATCTTCTTAATTGTCACCACAGAAATAAAACACCATTAACTACCCATGATGGCATATCTCTCCAAATCAAACCATATTTCTATCTAGTTTAATGATTGAAATATGAGTTCCTTTTTTTTGATTGACTGTGGTATTTTTGAACATATTACAGGTGATAGTTGGTGATTTTAATAACAGATTCAGGTCCTAAATATCTGTATCCTTTTTGTGAGGAGGAGTTAATGCAAAACTCAAATCTCTTACACCTACATATCTGTCTGCAAAGCGGATGACAGTGGACACAGTTTAACATGATGGACTACAGGACAGGGCTGCTGCTTTTAACTCTCTGCTGGGCAGGTGAAAATATTCATAGATCAGAATTTTTACATTGGTTTATTCTGACAACAGCCTGTTTCACTTCATTATGTTTTTATTATCCTAGCAGGTGTTAATTGTCAAACTCTGACAGAATCTGAACCAGTGGTTAAAAGACCTGGAGAATCCCACAGACTGACCTGTACAACATCTGGATTCACACTGAGCAGCTATCCTATGGACTGGGTCAGACAGGCTCCTGGAAAAGGACTGGAGT
>JAUMHL010000108.1:0-14300 GCA_032362345.1 Sandelia bainsii | reverse complement strand
ACGCTATTAAACTGTCTTTCCAGGCTATGCAGGATTCACTTAAATTAGTGGAGCGCCACCTCCTTTCCAGCTTTCGCGATGTTTGTTTTAAGGTACGGATATGTGAATTGTACCATGGAGCTAACCTCCTCTGATTAACTACCTTCTTTTTCACAGGTGCAACAGAGAGTATTGTACATCAGGTCCAGTGTCTTCTCCCCCCTGCTGGGACTGCTCAAAAACTGGGTGTGAAAAAGTGTTTTATTGAGGTTGGCGTGATTAAAGTCTCTAGAGATAATGTAGAGGGCATCAGGGCGTCTGGTCTGCAGAGTGGAGGTGACCGCCTGTATGACGTCACGCAGCAGCGGCGTTAGCAGATGGAGGAATGTAAACTGTGATCAATATTATGTGAGAAAACTCTCTGGGCAAATAATATGGACAAAGTCCCACAGCCAGCAGTTCAATATCAGACTATATATGCAGACACACTCTTTCACACAAAAATTACCAAGATGGCACCACCATGTTGTTAACATAAACGGTGAGCCCCTCTCCTCATCTCTTACCACTCTCCTTCCGCCTCCTGTCCCCCCGTACAGTGTTGAAACCGTCTATGTTCATACTTGGGAATTCCGTCATGTAACCAAGTCTCAGTGAAACACATCAGGCTACACCCTTGAAAGATGTTCTACGTCTTTACCAAAGCTGTCAGTTCATCCATCTTATTGTCCAGTGACCTCACGTTGCCCATAATCAGAGACAGCATAAATCTTCTCACCTCTGCCTGCACCTCTCTCGTCTCTGTTACTTTATTCACAGCTTGCTGTTTTCTTCCACCTCTGCATCCCCTTGCTGTCCTTCTCCTTATCTCATCAAGGATGTTTAAAGTCCTGGACAAAGTTAAATCTCTTATGTCAGCTGTCCTCAGTGCCATCAGCCGAACTCTCTTGAACAACATGATTTGAGAGGGTAGAACTTAATTACCTAAACTACTTACAGCGTTTCACTACTGGTCCAAAGAAGTAAAATTGGCTAAAGTGGGTGGCTATCTGCCTCAACTGGTTTGGGTGAGAGGAAAGAGGAGAGAGAAAAGAACAGCAGGCAAGTCAAAAACAACAACAACAAGCAGCAGACGAAACACTGAGCAGGTTGGTAGGGCCAGTAGCTGCACACTAGAAATTATACAGCTTCAAAGCCAGAGATACCTGCAGAAAGGTACAGAGAGAGTGAAACAAGGACGATGAAGCAGAACTACGGGTGAGAGAAGACCACAGTCATATGCAATGCACATGAGCATATGAACTCACGGACTAGTTTTTCAGCAACACTTTGAGGCAGAATGCTTCTAATTTTAGAAATATTCCTCAAGTGAAAGAAGGCAGTTCTACAGATTTCTTTTATGTTAGGGTTAAAGGAGATATCCTGGTCAAAGATAACTCCAAGATTCCTCACGGTAATACTTGAGGCCAGTTCTATGTTATCTAGGGTAGCAATGCGATTAGATAACATGTCTCTGTGGTTTTAAGGCCCAAACAGTATAACATCTGTCTTATCTGAGGTTCTTATGACAATTATCCACAAAGTGTGCAGCTTTTGTCACTTTAGTGTATCTTTCTGGGCTTCTAAAAGAACATTTCCAGAGCCTCTTGATATGGGAAGTCAGAAATATCCGACCCAGTTATCGAGATCCACATGCTATCGCGGATGTTTGTCTTTACCTGCAAATACATGTACTGTTAGGCTTCAAAAGTGTCATATATTCTGACACGCACTCTCTGTCCGCTGGTGGAAGTGTGCTCACCTGTGTGGGCGTGTAAGTGTCTGTGTGTGTGTCTGTCCATCAAACCCCAGGGTGAGAGGTTCGATTCCCAGTTCCTCCCGGCTACATGTCCAAGGTGTCCTTGGCCAAGACACCGAAACCCCAAAGTAGTGGCAGCTATGGAAGAATTTCCCCAAGGGAATCAAAAAAATATGTCATTATTAAACTATTTAGTCCGTCTGATTTATATTTATACTGGTAAGCTAAAAGACAGTCACGTGTTTGTATAAGGGAGTACATCTCAAACATACACCAAATATAACCATTATGAAGGAAGACGAACTATTATAGGACTGTTGTTTTAGATAACATTTGTCATTATTGCTTTAGCTGGGTGTACCTAACATACACACCCTCTAAGGTGCAGTATTTAAACAATTTTAACATAGTGAGAAAGTTTTCATTATTCTGGCTCTGTACACTTCCACAGTGAAACAAGAAGTGCAGACTGTCCGCTTTATTTGAAGGGTTTGCCAAGAATACTGTATGACCTGTGTAGGAACTGCATCTTTTTTATACTATAGACCCCACAAGGTTAGTTTAACAAAATAGACCTCAAAAGACACAGCAGCACTGTGTGTGGCCTGGTTTATCAACATGGCTGCCCACATCTGAAGATTGAAAATCTTAATCTTAATCTTTGATTAACAATACTGTTAGTGTAGCAGGCCTCTTCTAGTCCCAGTGTCTCAACCTCTGTAGATAAAAAAATATTTAAATAAATACATGAATGACACTTATGTGTGCTTGTCATTATAGTGCATATTTAGCTGTGGTCCAAGGCCATGTTTGAGATTGGATAATGGCAAAATGTTACATTAGGCAAAGAACTCTCACACATGGCCATAACATAACATAATAGTTAAACATCATTAGTGAAGTATGTAAGATGAGTGAAAATTTTGGTGTTAGTGTTGAAAAAGGTGCAATAAACTAACAAAGAAAACGAGGTAGGAGGAGGATGCCAGGCTCCAAGGGCTGTTCTTCAAACAAACCAGCCTCCCAAACTCCGCCTACAAACTACCTGCAGAACAAAAACCTGCAGAGTAGAATAGGAAGGCCTCTAATGCCAGGGCTGTCACAATATGTATCTGCATGTCATCCTCCTGCATTCTCTCTGTCAGTGTGATCATCACCCCTCACCCCCCACCCCGTTATGCTTATTTTCCTTTTCATCTGCCCATTATCTCTGTGCTCTTTGCTCACCCGTTATTTCTTTCATTGCTCTCGTGCGCTCTCTCTCTGCCCCCATTTCTCCTCTGCCATCCACTTTCTATCTCTTTATCACACATGCACACACACTCGCCCCAGGGAAAGGATCACACACACACACACACAATACACTTTTCATTGTTTTTGTATACTGTCTATCTCTTTGACTTGTCTGCATTTTTGCAGGTACATTACATACCTTTAGTGAACAAACCACATGCCTTCAGTGGATTGTTAGTTTGTTTGTAGGCTGGACCAAGATGAACAGCTGTATGAACCAGGGGCATAGGCACTGATGACAAGTCTAACTGCCCCCCATTGAACGAAGGAAGGCATAACGATCTCAGGAGAAGGGTTGGACTATTTGGTGGCAAGCTGGTGGTTTCAGGCTTGGTGTTCTTAGCTCCAGGGTGATAGGACAGGAAGATGTTGAAGTAGCTGAAGAGTGGCACCCAGTTGCCTGTCAGACATTAAGTATCTTGTATGGAGGTTCTTGTGCTGTATCCAGACTTGAAAAGGATGTTGCACTCTCTCCAGCAAGTCAACCCTTGGTTGATACCATTGGTTGATGCTTGGTTCGAGAGTGATGGACTTTGTGAAGGGGTCTGGCAGAGTGAAAACCAGAACGGAGGTGAAGCAGTTCTTCAGCTGGTTGAAGATCTATTCTGCCTCTGGTGGCCAAATGAAGGATTGCTTGGTGGATGTTAACCAGTGAAGAGGGTCAGCAATGGCACTGTAGTTGCGAACAAATCATTGATAGAAATCTGCGAACACCAGGAGGCATTGCAGCTCCTTCCGATTTTCAGACACTGGCCACTTGCTGATTGTTGCCACCTTCTCCATGGCCATGTGGAGGTTTCCACTGGACGGGATGAAACTAAGAACAGAACAGTGGTGGAATAAAAATCACACTTTAAAAATTCACCCTAATTTGGCCAGGACAGGATGAGACCATAGCAACACACATTCTTGATGCCAACTTTCATATAGGACACCATGATGTTTCACAGAGACAGGACAAACTACCACTAGTACTTTTTTAGTCCAGGTCTGGACAAAACAACTGCCCTGACCAAAGCAGGATGTAATTCATAACTGTTCAATGCACATCCCAGTCTAGAGTCTGGCAGATCAAAGACCAGGAACAGATTGACACCACTCTAAACTTTTGGTTAGCTGTTTTTCAGCAGAAACCTGTAAATTGTGCTGCGCCATAGTAAACCTGTCAGACCTCCCTACAAGGAGTAGAACCAGAACTGATACATCTCTATCACATCAAATATTCATCTATAAATAATGTAAATGCTCTGTGTTAAATCTTGGAAATGTGATTGTATGGAGTTGTAATCTCTTGTCTATCTACATAGTGTTACAAAAGTATGCTCCCTGAGGAACACCCCAGCTATTAAATGGCAGTCAAGTTTTCAATCTTGAGCCAAGTCCTATTTAGTCAAGTCTCCATCTTTTGTACAGGCTTCTTTCTCACTCTAACTTACTTTGCCGTTTTATAACTTATTTCCCAAGGTTCTCCACAGTGCACTATTCTAATTTATCATATTACATTTTTCTTTTTCACTTTTATAGTTAATCTTGATTGTCAGAAAAAAACACAACCATTCATGAAAGCCTTGCCAGTTAACTTTAATCTTCAAAACGTACAGTTTTAAAGGGCCCCTTTTGCATCTAAGGTTGCTTTTACACCAACATTTTGTCCGGTTGAACCAAACTCAGATCTGTTTTCCCCCTTGGTGCAGTTCATTTGGTCCGGTGTGAACACAATAATTGCACTCGGGTGCAGACAAAAAAAAAACAAACCCAAAAAGAGGTGGTCTCAATCAAAATCATTTAGCGAACTCTGATGCGGTCCTCCTGGTCCACCAATCACCAGCGAGCTTCTCTTAGCTTCAAACAACTGATGTCTCTATATTTGTCCTGTTAGATCTTAGTGCTGCATTTGACACAATAAATCACAACATTTTGTGAATCTTCAATCTTGAATATCACAGCCTTAGTGACTCCCTGTGGGTTATTTGAGTGGTTAAGATTATCCTTTGGTCTCTCCTGTAGCCTTCCAAAGTAGTATGGAAGAAATGTCCAGCTCACTCATAGATGACTGATGCATTCTGTATTTAGATGAAAACCTTTGTTAATGAAAGATCTTGAAATAGCATGTTGCAAATGTTTACATGGTTCTGAGAGCACTCAAAAGCATGGTGTGAAGTTAAGGCTTTTTTGCAGGCAAGTGAGGTATATGGATAGTCTTGTATTGGCAGAAGGCATTTAACCCAAGGGACGTAGAGGCTGTTCAGTCACTCAAGGCAAAAACCCCTCAGACTGTTGATGAGGTGAGGTGACTCTTGGGTTTCCAGTACCACGAAATCCATATATGAACCCATCCAAGTTCCAAACCGGGAACCCCATTTATGAACTCACCCAACAGTCCCACTTGAGCAAGCACTAGGAGACAGAGGAAAAACTCCCTTTAACGGAAGAAACCTCCAGCAGACACATCTAGTCAGGCTAGAAGGTCAGCAAGAGAGAGATGTTCACATACCAGACATTAGGTGAACCCTCAATATGGTCTCACCCTTCTGTCAACACAGTAGCCTCTCTCCCTTCACACTAAATAATTTACATGCTGATGCTTTCCTGATCAGTAATTAACCTTGGTTTGAGATTTGGCCCTGATTTAACTCTCAAGGCTCATATCAAAAAACTCTGCAAGACCTCCTTTTTTCACTTGAGAAACATTGCAAGACACATCTAGTCAGGCTAGAAGGTCAGCAAGAGAGAGATGTTCACATACCAGACATTAGGTGAACCCTCAATATGGTCTCACCCTTCTGTCAACACAGTAGCCTCTCTCCCTTCACACTAAATAATTTACATGCTGATGCTTTCCTGATCAGTAATTAACCTTGGTTTGAGATTTGGCCCTGATTTAACTCTCAAGGCTCATATCAAAAAACTCTGCAAGACCTCCTTTTTTCACTTGAGAAACATTGCAAAACTCTTTACTACACTCACCCTTCCTGATGCTGAGAAGCTTGTTCATGCCTTCGTCTCCTGCAGACTGGATTACTGCTATGCTCTACTCATCGGGATCCCAGCAAGAGCCTTCAGAGACTCCAATATATTCAAAATAGTGCTGCAAAGATTCTGATGAGAGTACGTGTCACTCCAATTCTCCACTCTCTCCACTGGCTTCCCAATCTCTGCAAGAATTGACTTTAAGGTCTCCCTCCTGACATATCATGTATTCATGGAAATGCCCCTCAGTATCTGAAAGAGCTGCTCATAATGCAACTTTCAGCACAGTCTACCCGATCTACAAACACATACAGACTTCACCCCCCGAGGACTAAATCCTGTACCATAGGTGACTGGGCTTTCTGCTCAGCTGCCCCACGCCTCTGGAATGCTCTCCCAACCATATCAGAATACCACAGACAGTTGAAAGCTTCAAAAAGGGCCTAAAATCTTTCCTTTTTAACAAAGCTTTTAAGCTTTAAACCCCCCTTGCTTTAACGTTGACTTTGCTTGTAACTAAGCTTTCATGGTGGTCATATAACTGTCCTTTTTTTCTATTTTTTTCATATTTTAATGTCAACCCTAGTTTTAATACTAATTCAAAAATATTTAAATTAGCTTAGCTTCTTTTATCTTTTTGCTTTATGCCTTTGATACTTTTTTAGCACTTTGAGATTTATTTTAAATGTAAAGTGCATTACAAATCAAATTTATCATTATTATTATTATTGTTGTTAAATACCTATGGTGATGTTAATTGTATATGTATGTGTATAAAATCTGTGTACAGTATGTTTGATTTTTTACATGTTTGGGCTGCAGTACAGACGTGTGCCAAAGGTCCCAATTGAGACCTGCAACCAGCCCTCACCTTCTCTCTGGCCAAAGCAAGGACAGGAAACCAAACCACTGTCACCTGTCTCATTATCGTAGTGTTGCTTATTGGTCAGTGACAATAAAAGGGGCACAAATATGGGCTTGAACAAAACTCATAAAACACATAAATGTATTGTCAGGTGTGTAATGGACACAGACAAAGTGTGGATGTTAAACGCACTTGTCGTGTGTGGGATCGACCCAACTGTAGAATGAACTGCATCAGGTTAGAAAATACATGCTTTTGATGTCGTAATACTCTGACCTCTGAAAACAGAATCCCACCGGGAAACAGTGTTACTCTTAACCGGAGTCTGAAAAGGGAAAAAGGAATAGGGTCTGTACTCACAGTACCGGAGGAGCAGTAGGGCATGGTGGTGATGAGGATGATCAGAAGCGATGAGACGATGAACGAGCTTGGGACATGGGAGACAACACAATGTCTGACCAGAGAGCAGGTGAATGGACTTTCCATTTGAATCCTGTCGTAACCAATCCTCTCTCTTCCTCACCAACACCAATATGAAGCAGGAGGAATTCAGTAAATGTTATGAAACCAGTGTGTTTTGGAATTGGTTTAACTGTGAATATTTTGAGAATGTGTGAAAATATTTTTACACAGAGTGTCTCAGCTGCATTTTTTCAGTTATCAATCTCGCACGTGTCTGACAGAACTGATGCACTTCTATTTTAATCAATCCACTGCTGCACCTTCAACAGACAAACTGCTGCTAACATCTGCATCTGGTTAACTGACTGAATGAATGTACTGTATTTCTATAGTATGTGTGTTGTCTTTGTGTGTGGACATTTTATGGTGGTACTCACATCTGTGTGTACCATATGTACACTAAGTACGTGCATATAGTATGTAAACATATTTAATCATCATGTTGGAATTGGATCGCAACACATGCACAAGTAAAAAGAATGTAAAAGTAAAAAGAAGACAGACCAATGTAATATAAAACAAACAGAATATAAAATAAGCACTGAAACAGTAATACCAGCATATTCATGTTCATGTTCAGTTGAATGTGGGAGGGAAAATGATTACTGTGTATTGATGGATTTTGGTCAGTTGCTGGCAAAGCTCTTAATCTCCATCATACAAATACACATACTACACACACACACACACACACACAAAACCACAGAACAATGTATCATTGTACTAGAGATTGCCAGGGAGATCTGGATTATATTTTTTTCATGACACCCTGAAGGCTTATTAACCAGCCATGGCCCAAAACACTCAACCAGAACAGAACTGAAGAGACTACAAGGCAACTGGACAATGTGCAGTACACTGTGAGAGAATCCCAACTGGGAAATGGGAGGCAAGAGATGAGCAGAAAACAATAGCACATGAAAGCCCAGCAGAGCATGAAACAATATACTATGTACTAAAGACCAACAAAGGCTGAATGCTGAAGCCAGTGGCATGGAGTTGTACAGCTAATTTTTTTTGCATCCAAGTGGTGCTACAACCTCTGTGGTTTGTATTAGTCACTATCTGGATGGTGAGTTAACAAAGTTACTTTAAGGAAACAACAAAGTTTGCAATTGGACAGCAGAAATATACACCATGTTGAATTTTGCATAAACATTCTGCTCAGATTTACTTCTCATGCATAAAAGTCCACTACTTTGGGTCCATGATTTAGCTGTTATACATCATGGTGTGACTAGAGCCTTGATTGTCCACTAAATTATGATTTTGACTGTATTTTTACAATTTTGTGATGACAAGAGCTTGTCACACTACTGTGCCTGTAGACAAAACCACAACCTGTGCTTTCCTACAGTTTAGGAAAACCATAATATGAGGAGATAAATATGCTTTACAGAAAACTTGGGAACCATTAAGAAATGTTTGTTTTATTTAGAAATGTCACCAATCCTATGCTAAATGTGCTGTCCTATAGGCAGTACCATTAACCTTATAACTCATTTGAAGTGGCGACACGTTGTGACCATGGAGGCGTCTGCCAGTGCCCCGTCATCCCCCACCTCTGGTTCAGATTAATCTTTGGCTATTCCCCCCATGACTGATGAGCAAAGTATTGCAAGTTGTATGTAGTTATATGTTAAGCACACAGTTTTTCATATTGTACTTCATTTTGTGAGCCAGGTGTATTAAAAGTGTACTGTACTGTAAACTTGAAACATACATAGAACTTGTGAAAAAAGGCCAGTTTGTGAAAGTTCATAATTTTATTTTATTAGCAAATAATGAAACTTATTGAACTGCATAGCATCATTCCTTGTATTGTCTAGTCACGTCGTATTGCACTGAACTGCACTGAATCAGGTCGTGTTTAATAGCACTGTATCACATATATGTATACACCTCTGAAGTATCAGATCGCTAACAGATGATCAAGATCGAATTGTATCAGACTCACATCACAGATGTCCAACTCCAACACATACAATAAATATCTGTAAAGGTAAGGTAAGGTAAAGTTTACTTATATAGCACCTTTCAGGCACAAAGGCAACTCAAGGTGCTTTACAGTGGCAATACATTAAAAACGCAAAAAAACAGTAAAAAAAACAAGATAAAAACAATAAAAATAAGTCAAAAAGTAAAACAAAGCAGCAAACAAGTAATTATAAAAATTATATGTATGCATGCACATATATAAATGTACACATACATACACATTTATGTGTATATATACATTCGTATACATACATATATACATATACACACACATATACATGTACATATAAACATTAAATTATAATTAAATACCATAAAAGAAAACCAGAGAATAGCAGCAATTTCAAATTGACCTCTAGCTAAGAAGAGAATGCTACAGTGAACAGTAGTGTTTTTAGTCTTGATTTACATGAACTGACAGTTCGAGCAGACTTTAGATTTTTAGGCAAATTATTCCATAATTGAGGGGCATAGAAACCAAAAGCTGCTTCACCTTGTTTGGTCTTAATTCTAGGAATAACGAGTAGGCTTTTCCTAGTTGATCTCAAATGTCTTGGAGCATCATATTTTAAAAGCAGACCTGAAATGTATTTGGGCCCAAAACTCAAAGTGCTTTATAAACCATTAATACAAATTTTAAAATCCATCTATCTACCTATCTATCTTTGGCCTACAGGAAGCCAGTGCAGTGCTCACCATCAAACCCCTCCAGATGGTCCAAAATGCGGCAGCCCACCTAATTTTCAACCAGCCGAAATACACCCACGTCACACCTCTGCTCACCTCTCTCCACTGGCTAATGTGACTGTTAAAATTTAGGTCAGAGTCCAGAATTACACCAAGATTTCTGGCTTGGGCTGTAGTTTTCAAACTTGCATAATCAAGGTGAGCAGTAACTTTTAGTCTTTCCTCTTTGGGACCAAAAACTTACTTTTGCTTTGTCAGTGTTTAATTGTAAAAAGTTTTGATGCATCTACTTATTTGTGCAATACACTGGCTCAGTGATTCAGTGGGACTGTGGTCATGTGGTGATACTGCAATGTAAAGCTGTGTGTCATCAGCATATGTGTGGTAGGAGATATTGTATGATTCTATAATCTGAGCTACAGGAAGTATGTAAATATTAAGCCAAAGAAGCCCAAGAATTGACCCTTGAGGAACACCACATGAGCAAATTTTAGTTCACTCAGATTCATAAGTATCAAGTAATACAAAAAAGTACCTATCTTCCAAGTATGAGGCATGATCATCCATTTTAACATAGTGCCGGAGAGTCGTACCCACTTTTCCGGTCTGTCAAGCAATATCTTATGGTTGACAGTGTCAAATGCAGCACTGGGGTCCAATAAAACCAGAACAGAAATTTTTGTAGCATCACTATTCAAATAAATGTCATTAAAGACTGTGCAAAAACAAGTGCAGTCTCAGTACTGTGAAGGGATCGAAATCCAGACTAAAAAACATTGAAAAGATTGTGTTGAATTAAGAATTTGTGAATTTGCTGAAACACTGTTTTTTCAACTACTTGCTAGAAAAGGTAAGTTTGATATGGGACGATAGTTGTTCATTATGGATGCATCAAGATTCTGCTTTTTTAAAATAGGTTTGATAAAAATTTTATCAAATTTCCAGGAAAAAGGCCTGACTGAAGAGAACTGTTAACGATGTTGAGCACATCTGTTGCCACACAATAAAATAAGTTTTTAAGAAAGTGTACAGGTAAAATATCAAGGCAACAGGTGACAGAGTAGCATGGTCCACAACATTAAACTGTGCCAAATTGACTAAAGTGGTCTTGCGAGGATGCACAGATAATATAATATTTTTTGCCATAGGTAAAGACTGACTGTCTAATTTTTTGGGATTTTTTCAGTGAAAAAAGATGTAAATTCATTACATGATTTAACAGTAAAAAATTTATAAGGAACTGGTGCTGAGGGATTGGTCAGTCTATCCACAATATTACATAATGTACGTGCATTGTTATTTCTCTTAATAATATCGGAAAATAAAGATTGCCTTTCACTTTTCTATTCCTTGTTGCATAGTTTCTCTTTGTAGATTTCATAGTGAATCAGTAGTTTAGTTTTCCTCCACCAGTGTTCTGCCTGTCTACAATCATATTTCCCGTACCATAGTTTTTTTACACTAGTGGATATTTTTGAATAGAGTAGCTACTCCTCCTCCCTTTTTGACTGTTCTGGCCTCCCTAATAAAATGAAAGTCTGGAGGAGATACTTCAATAAGAATGACTGCAGTATTATGTTTGTTTAACCATGTTTCGGTAAGGGACATAAAATCAAGATTGTTTTTGGTGATAAGATCATTAACCAACAGCAATTTTCCAAACAAAGACCTTATATTTAATAAAGCTAAATGTAATGTACTAGAGACATTATTGGACACAGTATATGGTTGACACTCAATTAGTATCAGATTAGACAAGGTAACTGTACAGTCTGAGTGCACTCTTTATCTTAGTAGTTATCACAACTTGAATGGTAGATGGTGGTGTTTTTTCCTAGTCTTCTGTCAACTGTACAGCTGGAGGTAGTATTTCTTAATGGACAAGTAGCGTTCATGTCTACGTAACTGTGTGTTAATTCACTGTCCAAGTTGACAGGGTAACAATGCTCCTGAGTGTCAGTGGAAGAAGAGCCTCGAGGTGTTGCTGTCTGTGGGGAATGTGATTCTGGTGCTGTCAATGGAACGTGTGCGAGATGTAAACAGTCACGCACGTGGCGCAGTGTGTACAGTATGCTACAGAATAGCAGCTAGCACACGACTTCCCATGACATTCAGGTGGAGCCCGTCGGGCTTAAAGAAAGACCCACGGTTCCAAAACAGGTTAAAATTGTCAGTAAAACCAATATGGTGTGTAGTGCAGACAGTTTGGAGCCATGTATGGAGACTTAAAATCCTGCTAAAACCCCGTGGGACAGTGTGGGAATATGACCAGAGATAAAAACAGACTTCCCGCAGGAGTGTAAAAAGTTAAAAAGCTCAGTAAAATGTTACTTCGTCAGTTCTGACTGCTGTCGGGTTGTGTCATTAGTTCCTACATGTACAATCAATCGGGTGATAGAGGATGGAAGTGTATTCAGCAGTCCTGGGAGCTTGTCCATGATCACTGGTACAGTAGCACCTGGGAGACAGCAGGTCACAGCATTGTAAAAGTGGATGCTTCTTATTATGGAGTCTCCGACAATTAATGTAGTCGGAGAGAACAAAGGACGTGGAGAGGATGGCTGTGTGTTCCCATGGCAGGAGTGTGCATTAGTTACCTCTGAATTAGTTACCTCCTTTGCTGAGGGGGTTGGTAAAACTGCAGCATCAGAACCGGGAGAATGGTGTCCTGTGCTCTGAGGGCCAGGTGGGTGTCCAGATCGTCTGATTACAGCATGTTTGATGATCATGTGACGCGAAGTGGAGGTTGCAGACCGGTATGAATGCCACTGCAGTCAGTCAGTCAGGGAGATGGGACAGGCCCGTGTTCAAGATTCAAGATTCAAAAAACTTTATTAATCCCGAAGGGAAATTATTTTGGCATGTTACAGCAGCTCTCAGTTCAAACAGAAAGAAAAAAAGAACCATAACCAGAAAAGATTAACACCAACACAAATACTAAATACTCAATTTACAGAATAAAATAGGTATTAAATAATAATAAAAATGAGTCAAGAACAGGTCATTTCCATTCATTATCAGTCCTGGGTGTAATGTAGTGGAGTTATCTGATTACATAAATATGATTGTGATAGTTGTCCTCTCCACTCCCCTTTACAATAAGGAGAAGAGTTGTACAGTTTGATGGCCACAGGCAGAAATGATCTCCTGTGGTCCAAGTTTATTGTTTAAGTACACTCCCAAGTATTTGTACTCAGACAACCTCCACCTCCTCCCCCCATATAGAGAGAGGAGTGACAGGACCCCCACATTTCCTGAAGTCCACCACCAGTTCCTTTGTTTTATTAATGTTGAGCTGGAGATGGTTGAGCTCACACCAGTCCACAGAGCTGTCCACCACTCTCTGGATGTCTCCACCCTGAATACATCCTACAACAGCGGAGTTATCAGAGAACTTCTGAAGGTGGCAAAACTCTGAGTTGTACCTGACGTCTGATGTGTACAGGGTGAAGAGGAATGGAGACAGAACTGTGCCCTGTGGAGCACCTGTGCTACAGACCACAGTGTCAGACACACAGTTCTGCAGGCGGACATACTGGGGGCAGTCAGTGAGACAGTCCATAATCCATAATCCAGATGAATGATGGCATCATCCACTACCAATTGGGGTTGGTAGGCAAACTGGAGGGGGTCAAGTGAAGGTTTAACCAGAGGTCGGAGGGACTCCAGGACCAGTCTCTTAAAAGCCTTCATGATGTATGAGGTCAGAGCCACTGGTCTGTAGTCATTTAAGACACTGGGACGTAGCTTCTTATTCACAGGAATCAAACATGACTTTTTCCACCCCAGAGGGGTGCATCTCCAGATACAGACTCAAGTTGAAAGAAGTTGTGTTGGAGAACACCATACAGCTGGGGAGCACAGGCTTTCAGCACCCTGGGCCTGACTCCATCTGGCCCTGCAGCCTTTGTGGGGTGAAGCCTGTTCAGCTCTCTCCTCACCTGATCTGCTGAGATGGTCCTTCTTTGAGTGGTGTCTGATTCGTGTGGAGGAGGGACAGAGGTTCCTGTAGTGGAGCTGAGGTGCAGGTGGCTCTGAGACCCAGCCTGGAATCTATTAAAAAATCAATTCATCATTGTTTGGCCAATTCACCGACCCCTCAGTCACCTGGCTGCTGGTCTTATAGCCAGTGATGGTCCTCATTCCCCTCCACACCTCCCTGGTGTTCTGTTGCTGGAGGCTCTGTTCCAGTTTCCTCCTGTAGGCCTCCTTTCCCTCCCTGATCCTGACAGACAGCACCCTCTGGAC